>JANAVB010013399.1:1216392-1281992 GCA_029216955.1 Iris pallida
ATATTGCCTCTGACACCCTTAGGGACGCACTTACTGAAAATACTAAGAAGCTTGCGAGTCGAGATGCCAAGACAATGAACGCTCTTTATTGTGCTATCGACAGTTGTGAATTCAACCGAATCTCTACTTGCAAGACTTCCAATGAGATTTGAAAGTTACTTGAAGTCACACACGAGGGTACTTCACAAGTGAAGGAATCCAAGATTAGTAGACTCACGCAAGAATATGAGTCCTTTAAGATGAAGCATGATGAATCTATTACTTGCATGTTTACTCGTTATGGTGATATTATTAATCCTCTCTCTTCTCTTGGTAAGGAATATCCTGCTCATGAAAAAATCAGAAAAATTATTAGAGGACTGACGAAAGTTTGGAGTCCTAAAGCTACCGCAATCATTGAGGGGAATGACCTGACAGTCATGAACCTTGAGACTCTCATGGGTAAGCTAATGACTCATGAACTCGATATGAATGATCAAGAGGAATCCTCCATACAAGAGAAAGAGAAGGAGAAGACCATAGAGAAAGAGAAATCTCTTGCTCTCAAAGCTACAAAGTCCTACTCCAAGGATAGCTCCGACGAGAATGAGTCGGACGACGATGAAGAAATAGCTCTCACAGCTAAGCACTTCCGGAAGTTCCTTAAATTCAACAAAGCCAACCGCTTCAGACGGGACAATGAAGAAGATCCGACGTGCTATCAATGCAGAAGACCCGGACACATCAAGAGGGACTGTCCGATGATAAGAAAAGACTCAAGCAAGTACGAGAAGCCTAGCAAGAGAAGCTCGTCCTCCAGGAAATTCGCCAACACAAGCATTTGGTGTGAGAGTGACGCAAGCGACTCCGACAACGACAAAGAGTGCAAACACAATGCCAACGTTTGTCTCGTGGCAACCGACGAGGTACTTGATGATCTCTCCTCAAATACTCTTACTTATGATGATTTAGAGAAAGATATCCTTGAATTGCATGAAGAGCACAAAGGTGTTAGGAATAAATATAAGAAATGTCTAAAAGAGGTTGATGCTCTTTAACTTGAAGTAGAAAGACTCTCAAGCATCATTATTGATGTAAAGGGAAAATCTCCTGCTTCTGACACGGATGAAATAGATTCTTTGCGGCTCAAGCTTCAAGAATCTCTTGACACCATCAAGAAAAAGGATGATGAGATCCAATCAATGAGAAGTTCTTATGAATTTGCTATGCACAAAGTTCAAGATGCTAATAGAAGAGAATATGACACTTCTATTAAGTATAATGATCTTCTTATACAGAGTAAGAAATTAAGTAATAAGAATACTACTCACATGCATGCTCCGAGACACCTCCACACTCATCACAATGCTAGGCATACTTCTTACATGAACACTACACACAAATCCTTTTCTAACACAAGGAAAGGACCTTTTGTTAAAAAGACACTTCGCATCATGCTTTTTATTATCATCATCATAATACTAATGCTAGAGCTCCTCGCACTAGAGATTCACATATGCATGATTCTCACATATCTTCTTCTAAATCCTCTATAATTTGCAATTACTGTGGCTTGCCTGGACATACGACCAATTATTGTCATACAAGGAAACTTGTTGACAAGAAAGTTTTTATGTGGGTTCCTAAGACTAACACTCAAGGACCCATAAGATCATAGGTACCAAAATGTTCATCTTCAACTTATGTTGTAGGTGAAGAGTCCTTCTCATGCTAGAAGGATTCTCGATAGTGGTTGTTCACGGCACATGACCGAGGATGCTTCATTATTTACAACGCTATCGATGAAGAAGGAAGGACACGTCTCTTTTGGTAACAATCTTAAAGGTCACATTATAGGGAATGGTAATATAGGTTCCCCTCCTTATCCTTGTATTAAGAATGTGTGTCTTGTTACTAATCTTAAACACAATCTTCTTAGTATTAGTCATCTTACCGATAATGGTTATGATATCAAGTTTGTTAAGCTCAAATGCTTCATTACCGATAGCTCTAATGGATCTATTGTTTATGAAGGCATTAGAGAAAATAATATCTATGTTTTATATCTTGTTGAAGACACTAACAATGACAGGTGTTTAGTTGCTAAAAACGATGAGAGTTGGCTTTGGCACATGAGGCTCGGGCACGCCAACATGGATACCATCTCTCGTCTTGCTACCAAGAAGCTCGTAAGAGGACTCCCAAGTATCCCGTTCAAAAAGGATATGGTGTGTGAAGAATGCGAGAAAAGTAAGTTAACAAAGTTATCCTTCAAATCAATCAACTCTGTGAGTACTTCTAGACCTCTTCAACTTATCCATATGGATCATTTTGGTCCTAGTAGAGTTGCTAGCCTTGGAGGCAAGCTTTATGCTTTTGTTTTAGTTGATGATTTTTCGAGATTTACTAGGGTTATTTTTCTTGCTTGCAAAAGTGATACTTTTCGTGAATTTGTTGCCTTTTGTAAACGTGTTCAAAATGAGAAAGGTTTTTCTATTAACAAAATTAGAAGTGATCATGGAGGAGAATTTGACAATGCCGATTTCAAAAGATTTTATGAAAAGAATAATTTTGGACATGATTTTACTTGTCCACGAACTCCTCAACAAAATGGTGTTGTGGAGAGAAAGAATAGAACCCTTGGCGATATGGCCCGGGTTATGTTAAACCAATATAAGCTCCCCAAATATTTTTGGGCGAAAGCCATTAATACGGCATGTCATGTTATAAATAGGGTCTTGATTAGACCTATTTCTAAGAAGACTCCTTATGAGCTTTGGTTTGACAAAATTCCCTCTATTGATTATTTTAAAGTTTTTGGTTGTAATTGTTTTATTTTGAATACCAAGGATAACCTAGAAAAGTTTGAAGAAAAAGCCTATGAAGGAATATTCCTTAGATACTCTACTCATAGTAAAGGTTTTCGTATTTTTAATAAAAGAAGTCTTATTGTCGAAGAGTCAATCAATGTATCTTTTAATGAACTTAAGTCTTCTACATTCTCCTCTTCCGAGGATATTGATGGCATCTCGTTTGGGTTGGAGAACTCCTCTATTGAAGATCGTCCTTCTTCATCTAACAATGAAGTTGTGACTCCATCAAAAGAGTCTCCTCCTCTCGAGCCTCCTCAAAAGGATCTCCCAAAAGAATGGAGATTTGTCACCAATCATCCTAAGGAGATTATCATTGGGGATCCTTCCTCCAGTGTTAGCACTAGATCCGCCACTCGTGATCTTTGTGCAAACGTGGCTTTTATCTCTCAAATAGAGCCTAAAAATATTAATGATGCTTTTCTTGATGAATTTTGGATGATAGCAATGCAAGAGGAGTTAAATCAATTTGAGCGAAACAAGGTTTGGAAACTTGTCCCAAAACCTAGCAATCACCCCATCATTAGTACAAAATGGGTGTTTCGCAACAAACTTAATAAAGATGGGTTAGTGACTCGTAACAAGGCCCGATTGATTGCTCAAGGCTATAACCAAGAGGAAGGCATTGACTACAACGAAACCTATGCTCCGGTTGCACGTCTTGAATCCACTCGTATGCTTTGTGCTTTTGCTTGTTTTAATGACTTTAAGCTCTTTCAAATGGATGTTAAGAGTGTTTTTCTTAACGGTATTATTAAGGAGGAAGTTTATGTTAAACAACCTCCCGGCTTTGAAGATTTTCAATTTCCTAACCACGTGTTCAAACTCCACAAAGCCCTTTATGGCCTCAAACAAGCTCTCCGTGCTTGGTATGAGCGCCTTAGCTCCTTTCTTGTTTCTCACAATTTTTCAAAGGAAAAAGTCGACACAACACTCTTTATCAAATCCCATAATGGCACTCTCTTATTGGTTCAAATTTATGTCGATGACATTATTTTTGGTTCTACTAACAACACACTTTGTGTAGAATTTGCTAAAGTTATGCAGGAAGAATTTGAAATGAGTATGATGGGTGAACTTTCCTTCTTTTTGGGGTTACAAATCAAACAAGGACCCAAAGGAACCTTCATCAATCAAGCGAAATATACAAAGGACCTCCTCAAGCATTTCGAACTCGACTCATCCAAATCAATGAGGACTCCTATGGCCACAACGACAAAGCTTGACAATGATGAAGATGGCACATCGGTCGACATTCGTAAGTATAGAGGTATGATCGGTAGTTTACTTTATTTAACGGCTAGCCGTCCTGATATCATGTTTAGTGTTTGTTTGTGTGCACGATATCAAGCCAATCCAAAGGAATCACACTTGTGTGCTGTTAAGCGCATTTTCGTTATCTCAAAGGCTCTATTAACATGGGCCTTTGGTATTCGAAATCTTCATCCTTTGAGCTTCACGGTTTTTCGGATGCGGATTTTGCCGGATGCAAGATTGACCGAAAAAGCACTAGTGGACATGTCAATTCCTCGGGAAGTCTTTGGTATCGTGGTTTAGTAAGAAACAAAATTCTGTTGCTCTTTCAACCACTGAGGCCGAGTATATTGCGGCTGGTTGCTGTTGTGCACAAATTCTTTGGATGTCACAAACACTTTTAGATTATGGCATTTCTCATTCTTGCACCCCTATTAAATGTGATAACACTAGCTCAATCAATCTCACGAAAAATCCGATTTGTCACTCACGCACGAAGCACATTGAAATTAGACACCATTTTCTTCATGACCATCAACAAAAGGGAGATATTCATCTTGAATTTATTGATACTACTTATCAGCTAGCCGATATTTTTACCAAACCGCTCCCGGAAGATCGCTTCACCTTCCTTTGCCAAGAATTAGGAATTTTATCCTTTGACCCATAATTCTTCTTGGCCGGTACACCGACGGTATACAGCGGTATACCGGCGGCATGCCGTTTTTTGAATCAGAATTTGGTTCTGTCTCGAAACTCGGCATACCGTCGGTATACGTCGGCATACCAACGGTATGCCGGATCGCGGCGGACAGCCTTTCTATTCTAGATCCGGGCCCACCTTTCTTCCTTTCTCTCCTTATTCCTCTCAACCCTCATTTAATTCCTTCACATCCATCACATCCCTATTAATTACTCTCTCATCTTTCCAATTCATAACTTCCCATCACCTTTATTACCTATCTCTTCACATCCCCCATTTACTCCTCTTTTTACTCCCCTTTTATCATTTCCAACCCTCTCACCCTTCATGTCCCCCATTACTTCCCTCTACAACCGTTCCCCAACCCACCCTTCCATTTCAAACTCCAACCTTTCATCTCCCTCCTTCTCTATTAAAACCCTATTTCTTTTATTTCTTCTCCCTACACATCTCATCCTCACCTAAACCCTATCTTCCTCCTCCAACCGTCCTCCATGGCCAAGCGAAGCGTCCTCGCTCCTCCTCTACCTTCTTCAACCCTTTCACTCCGGTGGCTCTCCCTCACAGGTATGATTAGCGGGTCTTTACCTCATCCTTGGCGGCCGAGACATGGTTCCAACACTTCGTTCATCATAATGTCTTCAAGGGCCGAGTAATCAATTGGAATCTCTTTCCCGGCCATGTCTCTCTATTTGACGAGGCCGGACTCTCTTGCCTCCTTCTGCGTCAGATTCCTATCTACCCCTCCGCCGTCCGTCTCTTCTACTGCAACTTGGTCCCGGGCAACGAGCACGGCGCCATTCAGTCAATGGTCAATGATCGCCATTTCCGTCTCACGTCTCGGGACATCGACAACATCTTCGGCATCCCGGACAGAGGGAAAGCTTTGCCGTCCTTGGCTGCTCTTCACTCCTCGACGGCGTCCTCCTTCGACGAATTCTGTCGCATCATCTGCAAGGGCCCCAACCCTCCTGCTATCCCGGCCCTTTCCGCACAGCTGGAGCCATTTTACTACGAGCTCCATAGGATTGTGTGTCACACACTCTTTCCTAAGGGCGGAAACTACGACGCCATTACTGGTGATGCCCTGGTGTGCATGTATTACCTTTATGAAAGGAAGTCCTTCTCCATCCCGAAGACTCTCCTTCTTCTCTTCAGGCGTGTCATGCCAGCGGAAAAGCAGAACCTTTACTACGGCTCCCTCATCACTCTCCTTCTGGAAGCTAAGCAAGTTGATCTCTCCCTTTGCTCATCGGATGGCGTCCCTTCATATCTCGCTGTTTCCCGCTCCGCCAATGGTGCCTCCACTTCGCGCTCTTCCTCTTCCCAAGAGCCACCGGCTTCCACTTATGCTGCTCCCGCATCTACTCCTCCTGCCTCCGGCCGATACATGCCGCTGACTCAGCAGCACTTCGACATGCGCATGGCACAGGCAGAGGAACAGATGAGGGCTCATACTCGTGGCCTTGGCAATCTGATTCAGTCCCGCTTTCATGATCAAGTATATTTTATCCAGCGCACTATTCAGGACCGGGACATGTTTCTGGATCTGAATCTCCAAGATTCAATTTACCAGGCTCCGCGCTTTTTCCGATCCCAATGCCTATGAGTTCATGTACCCGGACGACATTGATCCTTACAGCGCCTTTCAACAAGCTCAGGACGGTGGGGATGATCCGGCGGATGATTAGGGGTGGTTGCCTTTTGGATGATGGTCTCGAATAATGCGTGTTCTAGTTATGTGTGTTTGTTTTATGTTTTGTCTTTTGCGGTCCTTCGGGGACCTATGTGTGGTTGGTTCTAGTACATTGCAGTCCTGTGGGGACTTAATTTGTGTCTGTCTCTTGTTACCAAACTCTCTTCGGGGAGAGTCTTTTAAAGTGTCTTTTGTAGTATGACAATCTTGCATGTATTCAGCTTTCTCTTTCATATATAAATACATGCTTTTTATTCTATGCTCTTGTCCTTAGAATTGCTATTTTTTAATTCTGTTTTTTTTTACCATCTTTGACTAAGTGACAAAGGGGAAGAAAACGTATTGAGGGGGAGTTGTTTACCTACGGGGGAGTTACTCCCTGAAGATGCTATCTCTCTATTTTGTCAATTATCAAAATGGGAGAGATTGTTGGCACATTTTATTTTGATTATTAACAGCATCTTCGTAGTTTAGTTTTCTGTGTCTTCAGATTCAAATATTCTCAGAAGCTCTACTACATAAAGTCCTTCCGTTCAAGTGCAACCATCCTTTGCATCGAATACTGAAGCAGTTACCGGCGCTCCTTGCATAAGACAGTGTCCTCCTGCTTAGAGTCTTCGTGTCTGTACAAAGTCTAGGTATATCTGTAAACACCTAAGGACAGATGACAAGTAAAAGAACAAGTCAAAAATCAATTACTTACAGAACGGCATACCGGCGGTATACCGTTTTTATAGTCCAGAAAGTTGCTGTGACAAATTGTCGGCATACCGACGGCATGCTCCGGCATACCGGTGGTATACCGTTTTTAGAGACCCAAAAGTTGCTGTGACAAATTGTCGGCATACCGACGGCATGCTCCGACATACCGACGGTATACCGTTTTTAGCAACCCAAAACTTGCTGTGACAAAACGTCGGTATACCGACGGTATGCCGCGACATACCGACGGTATACCGGGTTTCATAAATTTGATTTTTGAATTGCTCTGACTAGCATTAATGGCCGCATTTAATGCTCTCAAACGGTCATTAATATGACCGTTGCTATTTGACCGGAATATCGACGGTATGCTGCTGCATACCGACGGCATGCCGGTCTAGCTGTATCCAGAGCATTAAATGTCACCCACTCTTGGTTTCTCTATAAAAGAAAGCTCTCTCTCTTGAGCTTTCCACCAACTCTTGCCAACAACCAAGAGCTCCACCATTAATACTCTTCCAAGCTTTTAATTGTCATCCTCTCCCAAAGTGATAGAGTATTTAAGAGTTATAAATTTCGATCTTCACGTGTTAGAAGATCAACAAGTTTCTCTTCTCATTTGTTTGAAGTTGGCGAGCATTCGTAAGAAAACTCGTGTGTTGAAGTTGGCTAGTCTTCGGATCCAAACTCGTGTTGAAGTTGGCGAGTTCTTCGGATCCAAACTCGTGTGTACTATTTGATTAAATACTCGATTTAAGCCGGAGAGAGTTCCGGGACTGGATTGCCTCAAGCGAGGATATCAGGATACATCTTGTGTTTGATATTCTCACTCTTTACTTTTATTTGTCATATATTGCTTCTGTTGCACTAATTATTTTTTATTTTCCTATTCACCCCCCCTCTAGGGTTCTACATGACGGTCCTTCTTTATGTGAGGACTGCTAACTTGCTGGCAGTCCTAGGACTGCCACTAAGTTGGCAGTCCCACTTGCTAGAGAAAATTGGACTGGCCCCAAGTAAAAAAATGGGTGGCAAACTTGTAATTTTTTTTTTTGGAACTATTTTGGGCTGTCCCCAAGTAAAAAGTGTGGTGCCCTTAGAAAAAATCATTTTTTATACCAAATATGACATTTTGGGTTGGTTAAAAAATGATAAATCAATTTTAAACTATAACACTTATGGGGTACACGAGACATGTTGTATTTGAATTTTGAACTCTTAGATCACAAAAGACTTTTGATGTAACTTTTTAATACTGTTGAACAATTAGGAAAATAACTTTTGACGTTACAATCTAACATTCAGAATTTGCTGAAAATACAAATATACAGTAGAGATTCTGCAAAATTCGTATAAAGCAAGAAAATTAAACTTTTCTAAAGCTGATCTTAATGATTATTATACTGTAAATACTTCTCTTAGGTTATATATATACTTTTGTTTTAATGTTCAATATATCTTAGGAATTGAGGGGGAAAATCAACTTTAATGAGAAGGATGTACGTAAGGATTTTTGGGTCAGTCAAAATAATTACTACTTGGTTTTTGTGGTAGATGCTAATTAGGTTGGAAGAGAATATTTTTAATACTACCAATGTTATAAAAGCCAGAAATAATTGAGGGTTTATTACTACTACTACTACTATTATAATAATAATAATAATAATAATAATAATAATAATAATAATAATAATAATAATTCATCGGATCCATATTTAAATAAACTAGCTACTAGGATAGTAGATCATTTCAAATGTTCATCGAATATTTACTTACGTGGGCTACTCTCATGTCTCAAAAATATCATCGTCATCCAAGTCTTCTCCCATCAGAATCTGGTCGGCTATGAAGCATAAGAAAGCTCCGTACAAGATTTGACAAAGGTTTACGTTCAATTGTTGACTTGACTACTCCAACACTTTAAGTTGATGCCAAATTTGTAGTGAGAGTAGCTCTGAGTATCCGTGGTCCATGCCGTAAAATCTAGGTGGTCAATTGACAAGTAGGTGGACATACCATTTGAATTGCAATAAGCTCATGCAAGCAAGGAACACCCTCCAAGTTCTCTAGACCATAAAGAGCCTAGACGAAGAGAGAAGATGATACAATTTGCTAAGGGAATTACGTTTGTCTCTATGACGCATTATGTGAAGATGATACAAATTTTAATTAATTTTAAATATATTCTTCTTGTGACTTCTCTTTATAACTCTTTTGTATTTGTGGTTGTGCCTTTGATCTGTGACTCTTGAGCGACCTTTGAGGCCCAAGTGAATCTATCCTTTTATATTTTGGACGCTGTACAAGTGGTAAAAGTTGGAACATATTTATAATAATATGAGCATAGTTTAGTAGATCTTTTTTGTAGTAAAATCCAACTCTTTGATAATGAACTTCGAAAACTACAAACATCGGGAATTTGGAGGAGTAGAAGTTCTTTCTCCAGAAGGTTGTCTTTGTTGCAATATGCCTTTGGATGTGGTTGTCTTTGTGTAATTTTCTGAATAACTTTTTTTTAGAATATGGTTGAGGAAGGAGTAGTCAGTGGAAGCAACTGGATGTTATGGTGGCTGGTGTTGGAGGTGGTAGGAAAAACCAAATGATTCCTTCACATAAACAAAGAACTAGGGATCTGCATAGAAGGCTTCTGTTGGAGTTTGGTCTCTTTTCAAGATGAATTTTAGTCCCACATCGGCTAGACCAAAGGAGTTGTATTTCTATATAATAGCTTTTCTATTTTCAGAGATGCACATGTGGTGTGGAGGTGCACATGGGTGTGCCATGTGGGATTATTTTTCTAATGGGAAAATGACTAAATCAACAATAAAAGTATTCATGCTTTTTGCTCTTGGGAAATTCATTTCCATGGGTAGGGGCTTAGCGACTCGGGCTCATGGGCTCATGAGGCATTTTGTTGGCGCACGTAATGTGGCGTTTTGTTGGCGCACTTTACACTTAGCACGTCAGCATCGTCGCTAGGAGCATAGTGCGCTTTATTTGCGCTCGTTGCGCAAGCCCAGGTGCGCGTCCAGGTTGCGCAGTGTGCGCAGTACAGTGCGTGCTCTGTTGCGCAGAGCGCTCCGCGCTGGGTGTGCGCAGTTGGCAGCAGAACGTGCGTTTCCATGTTCTGGGCGGTTGCTACATGTTCGGGGTGGTTATTACCACGTCCCTAACTTTGTAGCAACCGTCCAGTTGCTGCAGGGCCTATATAAGGCATCCTCTCTCTCAAGGCTCAATACAGAATAGAAAAGAGAAGCCACCGGAAAATTCAGACGTGTTCTTTAACACAGTTCTGATCGTCCAGCAGCCTTCGAGAGAGAGAGGAAAGGCGTCGCACCAGCGTTGCTCTTGCACGGGAGTTCGTGTCCATCCGAGGAGTCAGAAGAGCAAGAGTGTTCCAAGTTCTCCGACGAACTTGCTAGTTCCTGGAAGCTGTTCGTGTAGGGCGAATAAAGCTTTGAGCAATGGTGATCATTCACCCCAGCAGGCCATCTTCCATCTCTCGCCTGTCATCTTCTTCGTTGCTGTGATTACGAAATCTTTTTAGATTCTCGTAATATAATAACGAAATCTTTTTAGATCTTCGTTATACTTGCGCAACCTTCCTAGAAGTGTTGCGTTGGAACATTATTTTTACAATTGTTTCATATTCTCAGTTTTTTATCGAAAAATTGTGCCCCGGCAATAATAATCTCAAAGCTTTATTGCTACGATGGAAAACATTAATGCTTCACTCATCAATACTGACTTTTGTAAGTTAGAAAAGTTTGATGGAGAGCATTATCTAGTCTAGAAGGGGAAGGTTTATCTCACTCTTCAACTCAGAGACGTTGATCACGTGCTGCTTGAAGAGGAACCTACTGTTCCAGATACTGGGTCTGCTGCCGCAATCACTGCGGCTACTAAACTACAGGCCAAGTGGAGAAGGGAGAATAGCATTTGCAGGTTGCTCATCCTGAATGCTATGGAGGATTCCCTAGCAGAATTCTACAGTAAGAAACCAATTGCCAGAGACATTTGGGAGTCTTTGGAAAAACTGTACGAAGAAGACAAGAACAGAAGCAAGATATTTGTGGTTGAAAAATATCACAAATGGCTCTTTGAGGACGAGAAGTCCATGCTGCCGCAGGTTAAAAAATTTCTGAAGCTGCGACAAAAGTTGGAAGACGAGGCGATGCCCCTCCCGACAAGTTTATTGTTGGAGGGACTGTCTCAAAGCTCCCCGCTGGGTGGAGTAAGTTCTATGCAAACATGCATAGGAAGAAGTTAGAGATCAGCCTTGAAGATCCCTTACAAAAAATCTATGTTGAGGACCAGATGCGGACTCAACTGAAGGTGGACACACGGTCCAAGCAATTGGCTAACGCCAATTTGGTTCATACCAAAGAATCAAGAAAAAAGCAGGCGGCTTTCCACAGCAAGAAGAAGGACCCTAACAATCTGAACGTGAAGGGGTCTTCCTTCAAGCGAAAGAAGGCAAAGTCTCAGATGCCTTGTTTCAAGTGTGGTAAGAAGGGCCACTTCAAGAATGAATGCAAAGCAAAGACCAAGCAATCAGAGCAAGGAGAGCCTAGTAAGGTATCTATGATCACTGACGTTGTTGCTATGATTGCACAGGTTGATGCGGTAAGGACTGATTCTGACTGGTGGGTAGACACTGGAGCCTCCTTCTATGTCTGCTCCAGTAAGGAGTGGTTCACCACCTATACACCTACTTCTGAAGTGGTTATGATGGCGAACCAGACACAAGCTGAAGTGCTCGGGATCGGGACGGTGGTGTTGAAGCTGACTTCGGAGAAGTCTCTGACGCTTCAAGGCGTGAAGCACGTACCTGCTATCGCCAAGAACCTGATCTCGGAAGGCCTACTCTGCAATGCAGGCCTCAGGATGGACATCAATACTGGCCAGATGGTGATGTCTATCAAGGGAACATATTTCGGGAAAGTTTTTATACCGAAGGAATGTTCAAAATTCAGCTTGTAAATCAGTCCAATATAATTAATGTGATTAATGAAATCACTCCTTCTGCTTATACTCTTGAGTTCTGGCATAATAGGCTAGGGCATGTTCATTGTAAACGAATAAACAGAATGTCTAGTCTAGGACTTATCTCCAAGTGTGGGGGTAAGATAGAGAAATGTGAAGATTGTGCTCAAACAAAGATCACAAGGAAACTCTTTCCTCGGGTTAATCGAAGTACAGATCTTCTGGAGTTGGTACACTCCGATATCTGTGACTTCAAACAGTTCTCTACAAAGGCTGGGATGAAGTATTTCATAACCTTCATCGATGACTTCTCAAAGTATGCGTTTGTCTACTTGCTGAAGGCTAAAGACGAAACATTCGAGAAGTTCAAGGAGTTCAGAGCCGAAGCTGAGCGACAGACTGGACAACAACTCAAAAAGATAAGAAGTGATCGAGGTGGGGAGTACAGGTCTCATGAATTCGCATCGTTCTGTAAAGAACATGAAATTGTCAATGAGACTACGGCTCCGTACTCTCCTCAATTAAACGGAGTAGCTGAGAGGAAGAACAGGACGTTGACAGAAATGATAAACTCAATGTTGTTGACTGCTAGCCTTCCTAAGTGCTACTGGGGAGAAGCTGCATTGACGGCCACTTTTATTCTAAATAGAGTGCCTCATGCAACTTCTGACGTTACTCCTCATGAACTCTAGTTCAAAGTCAGACCTAACTTGAATGTCATTCGAGTGTGGGGTGTCTGGCTTATGTTAAGCTTCCAGATCTGAAGATTCATAAGCTTGGGACAAGGACTACAAAGACGATCTTCTTGGGGTATGCCGAGAAGAGTGATGCTCGGAGATTTCTTGATATTGAGTCAAATCATATCATTGAATCTCGTGACGCAGAATATTTTGAAGACAAATTTGCAAGGCACAAGAATATTGTTCTTTCGGATGTTCGGAGAATAATGAGGGTGCGCAAGAAACTGAAGTCTTCAATGAAGATGTGGTCCAAGAAGATATTGTTGTTGAAACAACGGTTGAACCAGAACAAGCCGAGCCGTCAGCTAAGCGTGTGAGGAGGCCGAAGGACTTCGGAAGTGACTTTGTCATCTATCATGTGGAAGCTGATCCGCTTACCTTTGATGAGACGATAAAGACCAGAGACGTGATTTTCTGGAAGGAGGCGATTGACAATAAAATTGATTCCATCACCTCAAATAACACTTGGGTGTTGGTTGATCTTCCTGAAGGAGCGAAACCTATCGGATGCAAATGGATCTTCAAGAAGAAGATGAAAGCAGACGGAACTATTGACAAGTTCAAGGCTAGGTTGGTAGCTAAGGGGTTTTCTCAGAAGCAGGGGATTGACTATTTTGACACGTATGCTCCAGTAGCCCGGATGACTACCATCAGAATGTTGATTGCTCTCGCAGCAATACATAAGATGGTGATACATCAGATGGATGTGAATACGACTTTCCTAAATGGCGAGCTGACCGAAGAGATTTACATGCAACAGCCAGAGGGATTTGTCATCAGGGGTCTTGAAGACAAAGTCTGTAAGTTGGTGAAATCTTTGTACGGTCTTAAACAGGCTCCCAAGATGTGGCATAAGAAATTTGACAAAGTTATAAGGTCAAATGGCTACATGGTCAGCGATACGAACAAGTGTGTTTACACGAAGTTCGCTGATGGAAGAGGTGTGATCGTTTGTCTGTACGTGGACGACATGCTTATCCTAGGTACGGATATTAGCTATGTCACGGAGACAAAGAAATTCATCTCAAGCAAGTTCACTATGAAGGACTTGGGGGAAGCTGATGTGATCTTAGGGATCAAGATCATCCGGACAGACACTGGACTAGCGCTGTCACAGTCTCATTATATTGAGAAAATGATCACTCATTATGGGTATCAGGATCTTCCAAGGATCGATACGCCGTACAGGTGTGATCTGAAGCTGAAGCCTAATTCAGGGGAAAGCGTCAGGCAGCTGGAGTATGCAAGCGTAATGGGAAGTTTGATGTATGCTACTACTGCCACAAGGCCTGACATAGCTTTTGCCGTGGGAATGCTGAGTCGTTTCACGAGCAACCCAGGTACTGAACACTGGAAAGCTGTGAAATAGGTTATGAGATATCTCAAGAAGACTCAGACATATGCACTGTACTATAGCGGAGATCCGCAGGTAGTGGAAGGCTTCAGTGATGCCAGTTGGTGCTCAGAGGTGGAGAGCGAGAGGTCCACAGGTGGATACATTTTTACAATGGGTGAAGCTGCTATATCGTGGAAGTCGAAGAAGCAGACTATGCTCTCGCGGTCATCCATGGAATCTGAGTTCTTTGCATTTGATACCGCAGCCGAGGAAGCAGAATGGCTTCGGGAGCTCATGTATGATCTTCCAGTGGTTGGGGCGCAAATATCGGCGATACCGATATACTGCGACAACCAGGCGACTGCGGCGGTAGCATCAAATGACCTCTTCAACGGGAAGAAGAGGACTGTGCGGTTGAAGCATAGGGCAGTACACGATCTTATCAAGAGAGGTGTTATTGCAGTGATTGATGTTCGGAGTCAGGAGAACCTGACGGATCCGTTCACCAAGGGCCTCAAGCGCCAGCTGGTCGATGACACAGCTTGTAAAATGGGCTTGAAGGCATTCTGATATTGTATTATTGTATTCCTACCATAAAGTTTTACGCTATTAGTTCAAAGATTTATCTACTAGGCATCTAGCTTTTGGTTCAAGGGAGGACCACTAATCGGAAGAATATCAGGAACGGTGGGTACATGTTCTATTGGACATGGAGAGGTTACGGACCTATAACCACTGTTGTCTACTATTGTTGTCTGCGGAAAACGGTTCCTGTGGGAAGGTTGGCTTAATTGCCTTAATGAGTTCTCAGGCAGAGTGAATGCCTGGTGTGCTTTACAGAAAGTACGGTAGAGCAGCACTAGAAGGAGTGAAACTCCATGCTACAGTGGGGTGACTCCACAATGAGGTTCCTATATGTGGGGTGCTGTCCAGGAATAGGATAAAGCCTCGGCTTTGCAGGCCAAGTCATAGCGGCGTAGCACCGCAAATAGGAAGTTAGCCTAATGTTGTATGTTAAAATAAAGAGGGTTGTAGTCAGCACTACAAAGAGGAGGAGTTCCTCATGTTACAGTGGCACGACACCACGATGAGGTACCCAGTTAGGGATAAAGCCTCGGTCTTGCAAGCCATGTCGTTGCGGCATAACACCGCAAGGGAGCCTAAGGCTTCATGCTGGGTAGTTTGGCACTACAAAGAGGCAGTTGCCTCATGCTACAGTAGTATGACACTACAAAGGTTCCCAGATATGGGGTGATTCCCAGAGAGGGGTAATGCCTTGGCTTTAAGCCATGTCATAGCGGCGTAGCACCGCAAGGGAAGCGCAAAGCGCTTCATGCCATGTCTCTTTATAATGAACTCACCTATAGTGTATAGACAAAGAGATATCATGCCGTCTCTTGAGGGTAAACTTGTAGACGGCTAAAATTATACACTGAAACCAGGCTGGCACAGGGCCTTTAATGTGTAGCCAGAAGCACACGTAACTACATTATGTGAGTGGAAAGAATTTCAGCTATGATGCAGAATTCAAGGCTTAGTCCATTCTTGTATTATAGTCTATTGTTTGACCCACACGGGAAGATTCAAGCCGTAAGCGACATCTCTCCTAATGCATGATGGACAGTTACTGTGGGGAACACTTATACCCATATATATAGATATATGTGGGGGATTGTTGGAGTTTGGTCTCTTTTCAAGGTGAATTTTAGTCCCACATCGGCTAGACCAAAGGAGTTGTATCTCTATATAATAGCTTTCCTATTTTAGAGATGCACATGTGGTGTGGAGTGCACATGGGTGTACCATGTGGGGTTATTTTTCTAATGGGAAAAGGACTAAATCAACAATAAAAGCATTCATGCGTTTTGCTCTTGGAAAATTCATTTCCATGGGAGCTAAGCCCTGTGGGGGCTTAGCGACTCGGACTCGGACTCGGACTCGGATACGGACTCGGACTCGGGCTCGGGCTCATGGGATAAGGAGGCGTAATGTGGCATTTTGTTGGCGCACTTTGCACTTAGCACGTCAGCATCGTCGCTAGGCGCATAGTACACTTTAGTTGCGCTCGTTGCGCGAGCCACTTGCACAGCCACGTTGCGCAAGCCCAGTTGCGCGTGCCCAGTTGCGCATTCCCAGTTGCGCAAGCCCAGTTGCGCTGCCCAGGTGCGCACCCAGGTTGCGCTCAGGTTGCGCTTAGGTGCGCTGGGTTGCGCAGGGTTATGCTGGGTTGCACAGGGTTGCGTGGGTTGCACGGGTTGCGCTGGTTGTGCTGCGTGCGCAGTGTGCACAGTGCGCGGAGTGTGCGCAGTGCGCGCGGTGTGCGCAGTTCGTACAGTGTGCGCAGTTCAGTGTGCGCTCTGTTGCATAGAGTGCAAGGAGAGCTAGGTGTGCGCAGTTGGCAGCAGAACATGCGTTTGCATGTTCTGGGCGATTGCTACATGTTCGGGGTGGTTATTACCACGTCCCTAACTTTGTGGCAACCGTCCAGTTGCTGCAGGGCCTATATAAGGCATCCTCTCTCTCAAGGCTCAATACAGAATAGAAAAGAGAAGCCACCGGAAAGTTTACGAAGTGTTATTTAGCACAAGTAAACAGAGAATTCAGACGTGTTCTTTAACACAGTTCTGATCGTCCAGCAGCCATCGAGAGAGAGAGAGAAAAGGCGCCGCACCAGCGTTGCTCTTGTACGGGAGTTCGTGTCCATCCGAGGAGTCAGAAGAGCAAGAGTGTTCCAAGTTCTCCGACGAACTTGCTGGTTCCTGGAAGCTGTTCGTGTAGGGCGAATAAAGCTTTGAGCAATGGTGATCATTCACCCCAGCAGGCCATCTTCCATCTCTCGTCTGTCATCTTCTTCGTTGCTGTGATTACGAAATCTTTTTAGATTCTCGTAATATAATAACAAAATCTTTTTAGATCTTCGTTATACTTGCGCAACCTTCCTAGAAGTGTTGCGTTGGAACATTATTTTTATAATTGTTTCATATTCTCAGTTTTCTATCGAAAAATTGTGCCCCGACAATAACAGCTTCTGTTTCTGGCTGTTTGGTTGAATTTTGGATTATTGGAAGAATAAGAGAGGAAGAGGCAGTGAGGAAGGGAGGTGGGATCCGAGTACGAGGGGTGCAACTCGGACGGGTTGGATTAGGTTTGAGGTCAATCCGAGTCCAGTCCGATGAATCATAAGCCTAGTCCGAGCCCAAGTCTGACCCGACCTTGGGTTCAACATATGAAGCCCAAGACCAAGTCCGGAGGATCAGGTTGGACTCGGGTTGGGTCGGATCCATCGGGTTTATCGGACTATAATATAATATTTAAAATAATTTTAAACAAAAGTAATATTAAACACATAATTAAATAGCAATCAAGCCTTGATCATTACAAAATACAAATTGAAATAAGATTTATGATAAGGAGTTCAAGAGTTTGGGTGGAAAAATTTAGGATTTAAACTTTTTATTTAAGAAAGGCTAAATTGCACTTTGATACCCTCAACTATTCCGCTTTTTCAAGTTGATACCATAAATTTTTTTACTCAACAACTTAATACCTCAACTATTATTTTTTTTCAACTTGATACCTAAATTTTTAAAAATTCCCAAAATGTCCTTATTCCTTCCCTTCTCCCCTCCCCCCTCCCCCACTCCGGCGACCACCTCCCTCCTTTCTCTCTCCGGTGACCACCTCTCCCCCCTCCCACGGCGGCGACCCCCCACCCCCTCCCTCTCCGACGATGGTGGAGTCGGAAAAGGAGGGCAGCAGGAGAGGGAGGGGAGGGAGCGAGAGGGGGGGTGCGGGTGGCAGGAGGGTAGAGGGGAATGGGGGGGTTGGAGGGGAGCGGGGGGGGGGGGGGCAGCGGAGGGGGAGGGTGCAGGCAGAGCGAAAGGGAGGGAGGGGCGGAGGGGGAGGGTGCAGGCGGGGCGGGAGGGGGGGAGGGGCGAAGGTGGGGGGGAGAGGGGCGAAGGGTGCGGGCGGAACGGTGGCGGGGGCGGGGGCGGGGGCGGGGGTGGTGGCCGGAAGGGGGGGCTGGAGGAAGGGAGGGAGGAGGGTAGAGTGGTAGTTTTAATTTTTGGGTGAGGACATTATTGTCCGAAAAGTTTTTAGGGTATCAAGTTGGAAAAAAGTTGAGGTATCAACTTTAAAAAGCGGAATAGTTGAGGGTATCAAAGTGCAATTAAGTCTTTAAGAAATATGAAACAATATATGTATAAAGTTATATGTAAGTCGGGTTTCTGGTTCTTCGGATAATCCGTCACATGAATCCGAGCCAACCCGATTTTTGATCGGATTCAAATACACAAAGTCGAGTCCAAACCCAAGTATCTTCAACCCTAACCCAACCCATTAACGGGTTTACCCGATCGGACTCGGGTTTAGCCCGACCGAGTTGCACCCCTAAGTACGATACGTCGAGACACATACAAGATGACAGCCGCAACATCACTTTTGATGTGTCCTGTAGAAGCATGAAAAAGGAGGGATATTACTTTTAATCCCACATCGGAAAGGAGAAGAAGAGAGGTCTCATTCCACTCTATATATAGAGCCCTCTTGCCTCCTTTGAAAAGGGCACCAAAATAAATAAAGAAAAGAGAGCCCGTTATCCAGAGAGCCCGTTCGAGCCACAAAAAGTTGCAGTAGTTCTTCTCTTCTTCTGGGTTGGCTGCAAGTTCTTCACTCGCTGTCATGGCGAGGATAATTTGGACTCTGAGTACTATACGCCCCAGCGGGCTGGTACGAAGAAGTCTAAGGCGGCACGGGCCATACGCCTCAAACGTGCAATGCCAACGGCAAACCAGAAGCATGCGTTCACAATCATGCGCGCTGCTGATGGTAAGATATACAAGGTTGACTCGGGTGTTTCTGTGCCAGAAATGAGCCGACCCTCAAAGTCCTTGTCTCACTTGGGTGCATCTGCTGCGTTCGTAACCAAGTCGAGCAAGGCAAACTCTGTGGTCTTGAACTCCCGTGCCTCCATTGGTTGTGCGTCTGAGGCTCGTTCAAGTCACTTTAAGTGTTGTTCCCCCACTACTGATCTGAGCGCATGTTTTGCGTTGGATCAGGGGGCGTAGCACTCACTTGACCACCCCGACGCTTGGCCTTGCCATGTGCCTGATGGGGGTGTGAAGGTGGCACTCTCCTCTAAAGATTTGTGTAATGTGATCATTCACTAACGCCGATCAGGAGAGCCGACCGACAAGCATAATACGCCTCTCATAGGGCACACTTGTGCTACGTCGTCATCAACTGTTGCTGCCGCAAGACAGTGGCTCCACTACCAAGGCAGTCTGTGTTCCAGCAGTTGCAACATGATGTGCCTGTCTCCCAGCGCATCACTCCGTCCCGTCAGAGTGAATCACTTCCTCGTCAACGCACAGGCGCGTCTGCCAGCCTGGGGTTCTTCCATCATCAAACCCAAATCGTGTATTCAACTTGGCACTCGATGTCGACCAGTAAGCGGCTCGAACATAAACTGCTATGTCTATTCCAACTCGGCGAATCTCAGTCTTCTGAAGGAGTTCACCGTCAAAGCTTCTTCTAACAAGGAGAACCATCATCCACAGTACAACATCTTGCCAAGGAGGAGAATCAGTCGAATCCATCTTCGTCGAGAAGTCAAGGAAGAGACAACAAAACTCTCTCAAACTGTTGCTATTCATAGGCCAGGGCAAATCAAACCCATGCGCCAAGTGGCAACCTTTCCAAAGTTAGTGCAATGAACTTGTATTCATGATGATGAATTCACCCCTTCGAATTCAGCCAAGTCAAAAAATGGCTATTTAAAGCACTCAAAGAACGTAACAGTCGGGCCCATAAAGACGTGTCATGCAAAACGGATGAGCCGGCCAGACCGTGCATCATACTGACGCGTCCATCAGCTCCAAGCGCCTTATAAGGATGTGCCCCCATGCGTCCCCATGCGCCTAGAGGAACGTCGATCGATGTGCCCACTCGATAGCCCATCACCTGTCAAGAATATTAAATACTGAAGTCTGGCAGAGTTGGCAGCACGTCCCCCGAGGACTGAACAGTTGACAGCTTTTTCGAAGACGAAGCGTCACCGACGTCAGCACATCATTGCTCCCCTCCGGCGGTTACAAGCCACGTGGCCGCCCAACTATTTCGTATGCGCCTCCGCAACCATGTGCCCAAATCTCTGCATGCGCCTCAAAAGCCATGCGCCTCGGACTTTTTTCTGATCCCTAAAGACAGAAGTAAAGTTACTACTGTAGTCCCGCATGCGCCTCAAGAGCCATGCACCCCGACTGGTTCGTGACTCCTAAAGGTTACGAGCCAAAGCCTCCTCATGCGTCCAATCCCAGGTGCATCCTATCAGATCACTCCCTACCAAATCCGAGATCTTCGAGCCATGGACCTACGACACGCGTCCTTTGACTTGATTCGACCTATGAAAGGGTGATAATCACCCAAGATCTCAGCAACTGAAAGATCCTCTTCGTTGCTACGTGTCAGCTCTGCCGCAGCCCACAAAGGCAACAGGAAGGGTTCAACTCCTCAATTAGAGCGCATCGTCCATGCGCCTCCATCAGCAATCACCACGTGGTGTCCCCGCGTACAGGCACATCCTACATATGTGCATGAGCAGCCAGCCTGCAAAGCTATAAATAAAGGGATCACTTCCTTCTTACGGACATACATATCGCACAACTACCGATATATATATACAGAGAGGCAGATACAGACACTCAATGTCTTCTTTCTCTCCGCAAGCTCCAGCACCCAGAGCAACTCAGACCTTCAGAGAACCGAGAACCGTCGTCAGATCGTCAATGGAGTCAACGCATTACCACTCGCTCCATCGGCACAAGGGACCCAGATAAACAAAAGTGTACTCCTAGGACTACGTCTAAGTCCTACATTGTAACACTGTTCTGTTTGTATTAAAATTGCATCAAAAGATTTTAATGGCAAACAAGCTGGCGACTCTGCTGGGGACCTCTTTCTCCTCTACCGAGAAAGCTGTGTCGCAATCCGACGACGTGAAGGTGGACTCCTCCCACAAGACGCTGGTCATATGCCTCAATCAACAGGCGTATGAGGAGTTTATCTCTGAAGGCAGTGCGAGTCATTCGAAGTGGCTGTCGAAGCCGAAGAAGACTCGCCAAGTCTGAGTGCGCAAGGTCGACGCCTCCGGCACCACCACTGAAGGGGATACGCCAATGCGGCCTTCCCTTCCCGCTGACATCCTCAACAACGAAGAAGCGCCCACCGATGCAGCGCATCTCTCGGGGAAACGTACGGCTGACCACATCCCCCAGCCATCTCCCTCTCAGGCGAGGAAGATGCGTCGACGGAGCAGGGACGCAGCTAATGCCCTGCGCATCACCTCTGATGCGCCACAGAAGGTCTCTTTCTTTGACAGACTCACTCGCTGTAGTGGCAAGGAGAATTTGGATTCTGAGTACTATGCACCCCAGCGGGCTGGTACGAAGAAGTCCAAGGCAGCACGGGCCATGCGCCTCAAACGTGCTATGCCGGCAGCAACCAGAAGCATGCGCTCACAATCATGCGCGCTGCGGATGGTAAGCTGTATAAGGTCGACTCGGGTGCTTCTGCGCCGGAAATGAGTCGACCTTCAAAGTCCTTGTCTCACTTGGGCGTATCTGTTGCATTCGCAACCAAGTCGAACAAGACAAACCATGTGGTCTTGAACTCCCGCGCCTCTACTGGTTGTGCGTCTGAGGTTCGTTCAAGTCACTGTAAATGTTGTTCCCCCACTACTGATCTGAGCGCCTGTTTGGTGTTGGATCAGGGGGCACAACATTTACTTGACCACCCCGGCACTTGGCCTTGCCATGCGCCTGATGGGGGTACGAAGGTTGCACTCTCCTCCAACGATCAGTCGACTGACAAGCACAATGCGCCCCTCATAGGCCACATTTGTACTGTAGTCACCATCAACTGCTATTACAAGGTAGCAGTTCCACCAAGACAGTCGGTGTTCCAGTGGCTGCAATCATCAACATCCTTCCGACATCATCTCGGAAAGAAGGTGTCAATAAAAGAGGAGCCAGAACTAAAGGTTGCTTCATGCAACGTAATCTCTAACTCCTCGTCAGTCCGAAAGGCGACTGGCAATTCCTCGTCCTCGTCCAAGAGCCAGCCGAGGAAAACCAAGACAACTGTCCCGTCCTTCGGAGTGTTTGAAGGCACTCAGGGGAGAAAGAAGATCTTAGAGGAAGCTGGGGGTAGTCAAGCCCTTGTTGATCCTCCTTCTGAAGACGAAGATGTCCTCCAGAGCACAGCTGGGGTGGAAGTCAGCCTCCCGGATGTAGCTGGGGGTAGTCTAGCCCCTGTGGATCTGCGTCTCAAAGACGAAGAAGTCCTCCAAGACATAACTAGGGGTAATCAGGCCATCGCGGATACTTCTCCTGAAGACGAGGGTGTCCTCCAAAACATAGCTGGAGGTAGCCAGGACGAAGCTCCAGGAGAGGCAACTCCCCTACAAGAGAGCGAGGCCGAAAGCAAAGCCTCAACTGACCCATCTGACTCCAGCCGTGTCATGATAGTATACATGACTGGGGGTGATACCGAGCCGGATGCGCCGCCAGCAGACCTTGTCCAGCGCATGGATACCCTGGAGGAAGGACTCAAAACCCTTTCTGCCTCCATGCAAACACTGACTCAAGCAGTGTTTGAGATACGGTCAGCTTTGGCCAGGACACCTTTTACCGGTCCTGACCCAGGGGCCAATGGAGAATCAAGTGTACCCCTTCAACGGGTATCCTTGGATACGGATCGCCACGAAGCACCTCGGACGTCAGAGCCATCAAATTCTCAACTCCAAGCTGTACCACCTTTCCCAACTCCCAGCTCCACGGAAGACGTGATGGAGATGATCAAGGACTTGCGCGAGCGCTTTGAGTCCAAGAACAGACAAGAGGAGCGCCAGAAGATGGGGATCCCCAAACCTTATCCCCTCGAATGGAATAAAGTGGTTTATCCTCATAAGTATAAACCACAGACATTGACGCCGTACGATGGGAAGGACTCTCCGCGTTGCTATCTGACGCACTTCCAGTCCCAAATGGGACATCTTCCGAAGTAGGACGCACTACTCACTATCATATTTGTCGGGGCACTGAAAGGAATGGCGTACGACTGGTACTGCAGCCTCCCCGATAACTCTATATCTTCCTTCGACGACTTGATACGTCTCTTTCTCGACCGTTTCTACGACGGCGGGAAGGACATGACAATAGCGTCCCTCATAGAGATACGCCAGAAAGAGAAGGAAACAGTTCGAGTATTCATCGAACGCTTCCGACAGGCCTGGTTCAGACTGCCCCCGGGCATGCCAGAACATGCACTCCTCTCCTCTTGCAGCATGAACATGCTACCTGCAGTCAAACTCTGGCTCAACTCTACTCCTCCTTTCGACTGGAGTTCCTTGATCATCGAAGCCGAAACAGCAGAAAAAAAGGCGTCCAATACTCGCCTTCTGGGAGTTAGTTTTCCTACCTTTGAGGACAAAGGAAAACGGCCTACAGCCAACAACCCTGGACGAGAGACGAAGGGGAAACAGGCGTTGACAGTCAATGCCTCCAAAGGTGCATCAGCACCTACCCAGAAGCCTCCACTTGCACCAAGGCCAAAGGAGGTTTATTCTTTCAACGATGAAGACACCCTGCAACTCTTTGAGATACTGAAGCAGGGTGACAAGATCAAATTGCCGGACCCGAAGCGTCCCGACGAGATTGGAAAAGTGAACAATCCGAGGTACTGTCACTACCATCGGTTTGTCGGACATCCAATTAAGGATTGCTACATCATCAAAAACTACATCCAGCGCATGATCAATGCGGATGTTATCTCCGTCGAATTCGAGAAGAAAACGGTTTCGGCCAACCTGGTGTCACTCCAATTTGGCACCTTGCCGCCAACCACAACACAAGATGGCGTCGTCCCCATCCCTAAGGCGACAATGGAGGTAGTTAACTTACCACCTACTCGTGACAACGTGAGTGGACTCATCCCACTCACCACATCTCGGGGAGAGGTCTTATGGGTTCACCCTGATCTCGTCTCCGAGGTTACTCAACCGGAGGTACGCTCTGCCTCCAAAACTAAGGGCAGAAAGATTAAGTCTTGCTGCATGGTCTCTTCCTCTGCGGAAGAGGCACTTCCTGTACAGACGCGTTCACATCAGAACGCCCAACCCGACGAAGCTGCCGTCGAGGTGGTGCCTCCTTGCACCATCCCTGCTGCCCGGGAAGAGGGCCCATCTAAGCCCCCAGCAGCCAATAAGCAGAAGCATGTAGAGGCCCGTTTCGACAAGCCTCTACGAAAGGAGAATGCTTCAGGGCTAGCCAAGCCCCACAGCTTCGACATACTGGCACAACTTTTCAGTACTCCTGCCCGTCTATCTCTGTTTGAGCTTCTTTGCCTTTCCAAGGACACTCGTGAAGCTCTCTGTGAAGCTCTGAAGGATGCGGAGTCCTTCATCAGTCAGGTCAAGCAGCCTGAAGATCTCCCGACTACATGTGCGCACTGTCATTATGCGGATGAAGTTATCCCCAACATAACCTTCACCCAACAAGACATGCTGCTCAAGCAAAACCGATACAACAGGCCTCTATATTATACAGGGTATATCGGTTCCGTCAAGGTGAAGCGGATTCAGATCGATCCGGGGTCTTCCCTCAGCATCATTCCAAAGACGCTGCTCTCAACACTGGGAATCCCAATGTACCGACTGGCACCTTCCAACACAATAATCAGTAGCTTCAATGCTAGCAAAAGCGAGCCGCTGGGTAAAATACAGCTAAAGTGTCATATCGGTAACCTCAAAACCGAGGTGACTTGCTATGTCGTGGACGTCGATGTCAACTACAACCTCCTACTGGGTCGTCCGTGGCTGTATGAGTACATGGTGGTACCATCCACACTCCACCAATGTATGAAATACGTGTCCACCAATGACATCATCCGGACGGAGTTAGCGGACATTGACCCTTTCAAGGGGGTTGAAGCCTACTTCACTGATTCCACCTTGTACAAGTCACCTGATGAGGAGGAAGCCAATGATGCTGACGATGAAGCAGAAACGGTAGCAGAGCCCGACATGGAGCCATAGATGATTTCCGACGCTCCTTTAAAAAATTCGACTCAAAGGGAAGCCGCCTCAGACGTTGCCTCCCATGAACATCAAGCTACCTGAAAAATCACTAACTGCTCCAGGTAGAACACCTACTGAAGCTCCCTTGAAGATACGGCACAAGGGAAAGCCACCTCAAACATCGACTCCCCTTGTGGCAAAACAACAAAGGAAGGCACCAATCACCGAAGGCGCAGTTGAGGCACCCCTGAAGGTGCGTCTTAAAGGCAAGCCGCCGCAATCATCTGTTTCGTCCCAGCTGCCGGAGAAGGCCCACATAGCCCTCTCGGACCCCAAGATCAAAACTGTGGTGGACTCTTCTGATCCAACCCCAGTACTCACAGATGAAGAGCTAGGAGAATATATCTCAGCTGATGTAGATGCACCCTCTCTGGACAATGTAATCCCGCAGGACAAAATCTCGTATTTTATCAACAATAGAGTGTATTTTAATTATTCTAGTCTTCCACATTGGAATGCCATATATACATTAGATAACGCTCTACGGTCGTTGCAAACACAAATAACGACCGTCCATCATGTAAATCGAGTTGTCCCGTCCGAAGGGGTCTGTTTTGTAGTCCCACCGCTGAATCGAGACGAAGAATCTGTCATCTTCGGCAAAGTCGAGCGTCATCAAGACCTCCCGCCACTCGAGCAAGAACCAGATACCGGCAGAATACAAGTCTATCGGTACATGGACAAGGCACAGTACCTCATCCAAAAGATGGGTTACGACCTAAAAAGCAACAAAGGCCTAAACTACGACAAGGGTCGACGTCTTCCTCTCCGGCTTCCAACACCTAAAGAAAAGCCGCAGGACTACTATCATCGAACTCGACGAGGGGTGGGCTATGTCTCGCCGCCGTCGACTCTAAAGAGTTCGGAGGCAGAAGAACTAGAATATTCTCATTTATCCGAAGCATCATCTTGGGATTCCGATACCAGTATCGGATCAGTCGTCAAGAAAGTGCTATCAGCCAACATGACATCTGCACAATCTCAAGAAGATGAAGGCAAAGACCAAACGCCAGAATTCTTCGAAGAAGAACCCTGGGCTCAACGCCTAGGAGAACAATGGGAGTCTCGTTTTGAATTACGCAAACCTCCTACCGAAGACGAAGTCGAGCAGATCGACCTTGGGGATGGATCTTCTTCCAAACCCATCTTCATCAGCAAAAGCCTAAAAGGAGAAGACCGAGAATCTTTAATCCAGCTGGCTAAAGAATATATCAATGTCTTCGCTTGGAGCTATGAAGATATGTCGGGAGTTGATCCCCAGATCGCGATGCATAGGCTTAACATCTTACCTGATGCCAAACCTATAAAGCAACAACAGCGACGTTTTCTTCCTGACATCATGAACGCTATCGATCAGGAAGTAGACAAACTCCTGACTAACGGATTTATTCGTGAAGAACAACACCCGGATTGGGTGGCCAACGTCGTCCCTGTCACCAAGAAGAATGGGAAGATACGAGTCTGTATCGACTTCAGGGATCTCAATACTGCTTGCCCGAAGGACAAATTCTCGCTTCCAATTAACGACGTGATGATCGACAACACATGTGGCCTCGAACGCATGTCCTTCATGGACTGGTATTCGGGCTACAACCAGATCAAGATGTTCCTCGATGACGCAAAACACACGTCATTCAAGACTCCGAAGGGGGTCTTCTGCTACACAGTGATGCCCTTCGGCTTGAAGAACGCTGGTGTGACATACCAACAAGCTATGAGCACCATCTTCTGTCAGTATTTTCGCAAGACAGTCGAATGCTATGTTGATGACATCGCAGCCAAGAGCCGTCTCAAAGGAGATCACCTACAAGACCTTAGGACAGTCTTCAATCTCATGCGAGCACATCAACTCAAGATGAACTCCGCTAAATCCTTCCTAGAGGTTTCTAGCAAAAAAATTCTTGGGCATCATTATCACGGCGAAAGGCATTCATGTCGATCCCGAGAAGACCATAGCCATCCTTGACATGGACCCTCCGAAAAACCTCTGAGAACTTCGAGGTCTGCAAGGGCGTCTGGCATACATCCAGAGGTTTATAGCAAACCTTTCCGGAAAATGTCAACCCTTCACCCAGCTCATGAAGAAGGGGGTCTCTTACGTTTGGACAGAGGAATGCCAAAAAGCTTTCGACAAAATCAAGGCTTACTTGACGAGCCCGCCAGTCCTGGTGGCACCCGTTGCCGGCAACCCATTTTTCCTCTATGTCCGTGCCATTCCCTCGGCGCTCTGCTGGCTCAGAACAGCGATACAGGCTATGAAAAAGCTACCTACTACCTCAATAGAATACTGATTGGGACCGAACATCGGTACAACCCCGTTGAAAAAGTGTGTTTGGCTTTGGTATTTGCCATCCAGAAGACTCGCCATTATGTCTTGTGCCAGACAATTCATGTCATCTCTCGAGTCAATCCACTCAGAGTTCTCATGACGAAGCCAGGGTCAATAAACTCCCGACTAGCTATATGGGTGATCCTGCTAACGCCATACAACATGGTGTTTATTCCGCAAAAAGCCGTCAAGGGTCGGGCTCTTGCCGACTTTTTAGCTGCACACCCCATCCTAGAGTCCTCAAGACTCTATGAAGACATCCTGGATGAGGTCCAAGAATCTAACGTCACCGAAGAAAGCTCGTTCTGGCGGATGTTATTTGATGGCGCTTCAAGAACAGGCCCAAAGGCCAAATCATCGCAGAAGTGGGGGTAGTCTTAGTCTCCCCCAATCAGCTGGTCATCCAGCGTGCCTACTCCCTTTCGAAGCCGTGCTCCAACAATGTTGCCGAGTACAATGCGCTCATCATGGGACTCCAGCTGGCGCAACAGCTGGGAGTGAATCATCTGGAAGCCTATGGCGACTCAAAACTCGTCGTTAACCAGATCAGAGGATAGTACTAAGTTCGCCATGAAGATCTGATTCATTACCATGAAGTTGTATTGAACATTATTTCAACCTTCACCAAGTTCTTCATCGAACATGTACCTCGTTTACAAAATTTGGAGGCTGACGCTCTGGCTGGCCTCGCAGCCTCATTGGCAGCACCCCTCGGGACTCAATATTACGTCATGGTAGTGGGTCGAGACTTGGTCTATCCTAAAAACAACCTATGCTCCCGAATGGCCCATGCCATGCCAACAAGTGCTGGTGTTAATATCCGAGACTGGAGATTCCCGTTCATCGATTTTGCTGTCTATGGAATTCTTCCAGAGGACCCGAAAGAAGTCGTCTCAGTCAGGAGGCGCTCCCTTCGATTCTATTACGATACAACTACTAAAATGCTGTACCGACGCTCCTACGATGGACTTCTCCTTCGATGTTTGTCCAACGAAGAAGAAGCCGAAGCCCTTCGAGAAGCTCACGATAGAACCTGCGGGGCCTATCAACCTGGCCCTAAGTTGCAGGATCGACTGCGACGTATGGGCTACTACTGTCCAACCATTACAGCCGATACTGCCGACTATGCTAAAAAATTCCATGCGTGCCAGCTTCATGCTGACTTCATCCATACACCGTCATAACCACTACATCCTACAGTCGCCTCCTGGCCCTTCGAAGCCTGGGGCATGGACATTGTAGGACCGATCACCCCTCCTTCATCGAGGGGACACCGCTTCATCCTAGCAATCACCGACTACTTCTCCAAATGGGCAGAAGCAGTTCCACTGGCGAAAGTGAAGAGCTCTAGGGTGATCAGCTTCATAAAGCACCATGTCATCTACCGTTTCGGGGTACCTCGAAGGATTATCCATGATAACGGTCCTCAGTTCATCAGCCATGTTTTCAGCAGATTCTGTCATAAGAATTGCATTCAAAACGTGGCATCAACCGCCTACAATTCGGCAACAAACTGATTGGTCGAGGCATTCAACAAAACTATCGTCAGGCTACTCAAAAAGGTCGTATCATCCAATAAATGCGACTGGGACGAAAAGCTCGGCGAATGCCTTTGGGCCTACCGCACAATGGTACGGACCCCGACGGACAACACACCATTCTCCCTGGTCTACGGAAGCGAAGCGGTACTGCCTCTCGAGATCTAGATGCCCTCACTCCGTGTAGCGATCACAAATCAACTAACAGAGGAAGATAATCAACGTCGCCGTCTGCAAAAATTGGAGGAACTTGACGAAAAACGTCTCCTAGCTCAACAGCGCATCGAACTCTATCAAGCCCGTATATCACAGGCTTTCAACAAGAAGGTCAAGCAGAGAACTTTCCAAGTAGGCGACCTGGTTCTGGCAGTCAGGAGGCCGATGGTGTTGACTCACAAGACACCAGAAAAGTTTGAGCCCAAGTGGGAGGGACCTTTCATCATAGAGACGGTATACTCAAACGGTGCTTACCGTCTCGTCAAACCCAATGAGAACTTGTTCATGATGCCCATCAACGACAAGTTCCTAAAGAAGTACTACTTTTGATATCCTTCAAACATGTACTTCTATCTCCACCTAACAAGGGAGTCTGCGGACCCAATCATCAGGGCTCACATACAATTTCCTTCCACAAAATCTTACGCTTCCGGAACCCAGCTGTTCCGTAGCATTCTATTCTCCAGTAGAAGGACAACCACGTCTACATTACCTCTGAGTTGTTCCCCTACACCCTACAAAATGAAATCTTACACTCCGTAAGACTACGCTACCCATCATGTTTACCATGTCTACAATACCTCTGAGTAAACATCCCGTACAGACAACCCCTGCGTTGCCGTACATTGATCGTAGAACTTCCATGTCCACATTACCTCTAAGTAGTTCCGCGTATCCCTCCTGAGTCACTCCTATCACGTCCATAACACCTCTGAGTAGGAAGATTCCATCATTTGAACCCCATATTTGTCACGTCCACATCACCTCTGAGCAAACATGTCGGTTCTCCCAAACTTATTATCTGTACCTAAAAACTAAGGTACACAAAAGATAATAGGTCCACACAAATTATCAAGTTAATGACAACGAGAATTAACACACCACAAAACTCTTCATTCTTTATTCAAAAGTAAAGGATTACATCCCCAGCAGAACTTTCATGTCCATATTACTTCTGAGTAGTTCCGCGTATCTCCCTCCAGAGTCATTCCTACCACGTCCATATCATCTCTGAGTAGGAAAGCTCTACCATCAATCCCATATTTACCACATCCACATTACCTCTGAGTAAATATGTTGGTTCTCTCTATCTCAACTTATTATCTGTACCTAAAACCAAGGTGCGCCAAGGATGATAAGTCCACATAAATTCTCCAGTAGAAGTACCCAAACCTATCACGTCCATACTACCTCTGATAGGATTGTCACACCTAAACAGCTCTACTATCCATGCTTCTTATTCAAAGTATTTCAAAACTTGTCCAAAAGTTTTAAAAACTTTGAAGGGGGTCTTGTAGAAGCATAAAAAAGGAGGAATATTACTTTTAATCCCACATCGAAAAGGGGAAGAAGAGAGGTTTTATTCCACTCTATATATAGAGCCCTCTTGCCTCCTTTGAAAAGGGCACCAAAATAAATAAAGAAAAGAGAGCCCGTTATCCAGGGAGCCCGTTCGAGCCATAAAAAGTTACAGTAGTTCTTTTCTTCTTCTGGGTTGGCTGCAAGTTCTTCACTCGCTGTCATAGCGAGGATAATTTGGACTCTGAGTACTATTCGCCCCAGCGGGCTGGTACGAAGAAGTCCAAGGTGGCACGGGCCATACGCCTTAAACGTGCTATGCCAACGGTAAACCAGAAGCATGCGCTCACAATCATGCGTGCTGCTGATGGAAAGCTATACAGGGTTGACTCGGGTGCTTCTACGCCAGAAACGAGCTGACCCTCAAAGTCCTTGTTTCACTTGGGCGCATCTGCTGCGTTCGTAACCAAGTCGAGCAGGGCAAACTCTGTGGTCTTGAACTCCCGTGCCTCCATTGGTTGTACATCTGAGGCTCGTTCAAGTCACTTTAAATGTTGTTCCCCCACTACTGATCTGAGCGCATGTTTTGCGTTGGATCAGGGGGCGCAATACTCACTTGACCACTCCGACGCTTGGCCTTGCCATGCGTCTGATGGGGGTGTGAAGGTGGCACTCTCCTCTAAAGATTTACATAATGTGATCATTCACTAACGTCGATCAGGAGAGCCGACCGACAAGCATAATACGCCCCTCATAGGGTACACTTGTGCTACGGTCGTCATCAACTGTTGCTGTCGCAAGACAGTGGCTCCACCAATAAGGCAGTCTGTGTTCCAGCAGTTGCAACATGCTATGCCTGTCTTCCAGCGCATCACTCCGCCCCGTCAGAGTGAATCACTTCTCCGTCAACGCACAGGCACTCGATGTCATACCAGCAAGCGGTTCTTCCATCATCAAACCCAAATTGTGCATTCAACTTGGCACTCGATGTCATACCAGCAAGCGGCTCGAACATAAACTGCTATGTCTATTCTAACTCGGCGAATCTCAGTCTTCTGAAGGAGTTCACCGTCAAAGCTTCTTCGAAAAAGGTGAACCATCATCCATAGTACAATGTCTTGCCAAGGAGGAGGATCAGTCGAATCCATCTTCGTCGAGAAGTCAAGGGAGAGACAACAAAACTCTCTCAAACTGTTGCTTTTCATAGGCCAGGGCAAATCAAACCCATGTGCCAAGTGGAAACCTTCCCGAAGTTAGTACAATGAACTTGTATTCATGATGATGAATTTACCCCTTCGAATTCAGCTAAGTCAGAGAGCCATTAATGACTCGAAGAACTCAACAGTCGGACCAATAAAGACGTGTTATGCAAACAGATGCGCCGGCCAGACCGCGCATCATACTGACGCACCCATCAGCTCCAAGCGCCTCATAAGGATGCGACCCCATGCATTCCCATGCGCCTAGAGGAACGCCGATCGATGTGCCCACTCGACAGCCCATCACCTGTCAAGAACATTAAATGCTGAAGTCTGACAGAGTTGGTAGCACGTCCCCCGAGGACTGAACAGTTGACATCCTTTTTAGAAGACGAAGCATCGCCGACATCAGCACATCATTGCTCCCTTCCGGCGGTTACAAGCCACGTGGCCGCCCAACTATTTCGCATGCGCCTTCGCAGCCATGCGCCTAAATCTCTACATGCGCCTCAAAAGCCGTGCGCCTCAGACTTTTCTCTGATCCCTAAAAACAGAAGTAAAGTCACTGCTGAAGTCCCGCATGCGCCTCAAAAGCTATGCGCCCCGACTGGTTCGTGACTCCTAAAGGTTACGAGCCAAAGTCTCCTTATGCGTCGAATCCCAGGTGCATCCTATCAGATCACTCCCCACCAAATCCGAGATCTTTGAGCTATGGACCTACGACATGCATCCTTTGACTTGATTCAGCCTATGAAGGGGTGCTAATCACCCAAGATCTCAGCAACTGAAAGATCCTCTCCATTTCTACATGTCAGCTCGGCCGCAGACCACAAAGGCAACAGGAAGGGTTCAACTCCTCAATCAGAGCGCATCGCCCATGCGCCTCCATCAGCAACCACCACGTGGCGTCCCCGTGTACATGCACATCCTACATATGCGCACATGAGCAGCCAGCCTGTAATACTATAAATAGAGGGAACACTTCCTTCTTACACACACACATCGCACAACCACCGATATACATATACACAGAGGCAGATACAGACACTCAACGTCTTCTTCCTCTTCGCAAGCTCCAGCACCCAGAATAACTCAGACCTTCAGAGAATCGAGAACCGTCGTCAGACCGTCAACGGAGTCAATGCATTACCACTCTCTCCATCGGCACAAGGGACCTAGATAAACAAAAGTGTACTCCTAGGACTACGTCTAAGTCCTACATTGTAACACTGTTCTGTTTGTATTGAAATTACATCAAAAGATTTTAATGGCAAACATGTCCTAGTGTATTTTGGAGCGTCGTTGCATACGGTATCCACCACTAACACGAATAGCATGCACCAATTTTGAAGAATGCATACTTTATAGGGTCAGGCAAGTTAAAGAGCTTCACAAGACGTATAAAATCATATATGTATATTTACTGAAAGATTTGCATGCAAATTGTATCTATTATTAATCCTCATCGAGGAACATGAATATACATGCACAATATACCCAGGGTATTTATTGGGTCTTGGCCTTTTTTATTGGGAATTTTAGTCCCACATCGGCTATGCCAAAGGAGTTGTATCTCTATATATTAGCTATGCTATTTTAGAGATGCACATGTGGTGTGGAGGTACACATGGGTATGCCATGTGGGGTTATTTTTCTAATAAGAAAAAGGCTAAATCTACAATTGAAAGCATTCATGCTTTTTGTTCTTGGAAAATTTATTTCCATACGGGGCTTAGCGACTCGGACACGGACTCGGGCTCATGAGGCATAGTGTGGCATTTTGTTGGCATACTTTGCACTTAGCACGTCAGCTTGCCAGTTGTGCGCACAGGTGTGCGCCCAGTTGCGCGGGTGGCGCAGGGTGCGTAGGGCGCACAGGGCGCGCAAGTGGCTCAATGCGTATTTTGCACGTGGTGTGCAAGACGTGCGGGGTGCACGAGTGGTACAACTTGCTACAGATCGTGCCTGTGCATGATCTATGCGGTTACTGCACGTTCGGAGTCGTTTTTACCACGTCCCGAATATTGTGCAAACCGGGCAGTTGCTACTCAGGCCTATATAAGATCTCTTCTCTCCACATGACAGAGATAGAAGAGTACACAGAAAGTTAAAAAAGTTTACAAGTATTTTTTAACACAAGTAAACAGAGGCTGTGAGAGAGAAGAGAAGCTTTGTACCAGCGTTGCTTTTGCACGGGAGTCCGTGTACGATCCGAGGACTCAGAAGAGCAGGAGTGTTCTAAAGTTCTCCCACGAACTTGCTGGTTCCTGGAAGCTATTCGTGTGGGACGAATATAGCTTTGAGCAACGATGATCATTAACCCAACAGGAGATCTTCCATCTATCGCCTGTCATCTTCGCTACTATTAGCAATTCAAATTAGTACCTTCTTTTTAGAAGTATGTCATTCGGTTGCTATAACAAATTTTTTTAAGATCTTAATTTACTAGAATCCTCCAAGGATCTCTGTTACGCACCTTCTTTGAAGTGTTGCATTGAAACTGTCTTTACAATTGTTTCATTTTCTCAGTTTTCCATCGAAACTAAAAATCTCAAAGCTATATTGCTACGATGGAAAACTTTAATGCTTCACTCCTCAATATTGACTTTTGTAAGTTAGAAAAGTTTGATGAAGAGCATTATCAAGTCTGGAAGAGAAAGGTTTATCTCACTCTTCAACTCAGAGGCATTGATCACGCACTTCTTGAAGAGGAACCTACTGTTCCAGATACTGGGTCTGTTGCCGCAATCACTGCGGCTACTAAACTTCAGGCCAAGTGGAAAAGGAAGAATAGCATTTGCAGGCTGCTTATCCTGAATGCTATGGAGGATTCTCTAGCAGAATCCTACAGTAAGAAGACTATTGCCAGAGACATATGAGAGTCTCTGGAGAAACTGTACGAAGAAGAAAAAAATAGGAGCAAGATATTTTTGGTTGAAAAATATCACAAATGGCACTTTGAGGACGAGAAGTCCATGCTGCCGCAGGTGAAGGAATTCCTGAAGCTGAGACAGAAGCTGGAAGACGAGGCGATGCCCCTCCCCGACAAGTTTGTTGTTGGAGGGATTGTCTCGAAGCTCCCCGTTGGGTGGAGCAAGTTCTATGCAAACATGCATAGGAAGAAGCTTGAGATCAGCCTTGAAGATCTCGTACAGAAAATTTATGTTGAGGACCAGATACGGGCTCAACTGAAAGTGGATGCACTGTTCAAGCAATTGGCTAACGCCAATATAGTTTATACAAGAGAACCAAGGAAAAAGCAGGCGGCTTCCAATCTGAAAGTAAAGGGGACTTCCTTCAAGCAAAAGAAGCCAAAGTCCCATTTGGCTTGCTTCAAGTGTGGCAAGAAGGGCCACTTCAAGTGTGAATGCAAAGCAAAGACCAAGCAATCAGAGCAAGGAGAGCCTAGCAAGGTATCTATGATCACTGACGTTGTTGCTATGATTGTGCAGGTTGATGCGGTAGGGACTGATTATGACTGGTGGATAGACACTGGCGCCACTTGCCCTGTCTATTCTAGCAAGGAGTGGTTTTCCACCTATACATCAACTTCTGAAGTGGTTACGGTAGCAAACCAGGCACAAGATGAAGTGCTCGGGATCAGGACAGTGGTTTTGAAACTGACTTCGGGGAAGTCTCTGACGCTTCAAGGTATGAAGCATGTACCTGCTATAGCCAAGAACCTGATCTCGAGAGGCCTACTCTGTAATGCAGGCCTCAGGATGGAAATTAATACTGGCCAGATGGTGATGTCTATTAGGAGAACATATTTCGGAAAATCTTTTTATATCGAAGGAATGTTCAAAATTTAGCTTATAAATCAGTCCAATATAATTAATGCAATCACTCCTTCTGCTTATACTCTTGAGTTGTGGCATAATAGGCTAGGATATGTTCATTGTAAACGAATAAACAAAATGTCTAGTCTAGGACTTATCTCCAAGTGTGGGGGTAAGGTAGAGAAATGTGAAGTTTGTGCTCAAACGAAGATCACAAGGAAACCCTTTCCTCGGATTTATCGAAGTACAAATCTTATGGAGTTGGTACACTCCGATATCTGTGACTTCAAACAGTTCTCTACAAAGGCCAGAATAAAGTATTTCATAACCTTCATCGATGATTTCTCAAAGTATGAGTTCGTCTACTTGCTGAAGGCGAAAGACGAAGCATTCGAGAAGTTCAAGGAGTTCAGAACCGAAGCTGAGTGGCAAACTGGACAACAACTCAAAAGAATAATAAGTGATTGAGATGGAGAGTATAGGTCTCATGAATTTGCATCGTTCTGCAAAGAACATGGAATTGTCAATGAGACTGCGGCTCCATACTCTCCTCAATCAAATGGAGTAGCTGAGAGGAAGAACAGGACGTTGACAGAAATGATAAACTCAATGCTGTTGACTGTGGGTCTTCCTAAGTGCTACTGGGGAGAAGCTGCATTGAAGGCCACTTTTATTCTAAATAGAGTGCCTCATACAACTTCAGAAATTACTCCTCATTAACTCTTATTCAAGGTCAGACCTAACTTGAATGTCATTCGAGTGTGGGGGTGTCTGGCATATGTCAAGCTTCCAGATCTGAAGATTCAGAAGCTTGGGACAAGGACTACAAAGATGATCTTCATGGGGTATGCCGAGAAGAATGATGCTCGAAGATTTCTTGATATTGAGTCAAATCATATCATTGAATCTCGCGATGCAAAATATTTTAAAGACAAATTTGCAAGGCACAAGAATATTGTTCTTGCAGATATTCCAAAGAACAATAAGAGTGCGCAAAAAACTGAAGTTTCAATGAAGAAGTAGTCCAATAAGATGTTGTTGTTGAAACAACGGTTGAACCAAAACTCGCTGAGCCGTCAGCGAAGCGTGTGAGGAGGTCGAAGGACTGAAATGACTTTGTCACCTATCATGTAGAAGCAGATCCGCTTACCTATGATGAGGCGATGAAGACCAGAGATGCAATTTTCTGGAAGGAGGCGATTGACAATGAAATTGATTCCATCACCTCAAATAACACTTGGGTGTTGGTTGATCTTCCTGAAGGACCGAAACCCATCGGATACAAATGGATCTTCAAGAAGAAGATGAAAACAGACAGAACTATTGACAAGTTCATGGCTAGTTTGGTTGCCAAAGGGTTTTCTCAGAAGCAGGGGATTCACTACTTTGACACGTATGCTCCAGTAGCCCGGATGACCACAATCAGAATGTTGATTACTCTCGCAGTAATACATAAGATGGTGATACATCAGATGGATGTAAAAATGGCTTTCCTAAATGGCGAGTTGACCGAAGAGATTTACATGCAACAGCCAGAGGGATTTGTCGTCAAGGGTCTTGAAGACAAAGTCTGTAAGTTGATAAAATCCTTGTACGGTCTTAAACAGGCTCCCAAGATATGGCATACAAAATTTGATAAGGTTGTAAGGTCAAATGGCTACATGGTCAGTGAGACGGACAAGTGTGTTTACAAAAAGTTCGCTGATGGAAGGGGTGTGATCGTTTGTTTGTACGTGGACGACATGCTTACCCTCGGTACGAATATGAGCTGTCACGGAGACAAAGAGGTTCATCTCGAGCAAGTTCAGTATGAAGGACATGAGAGAAGCTGATGTGATCTTAGGGATCAAGATCATCCGGACAGACACTGGACTAGTGCTGTCACAGTCTCATTATATTGAGAAGATGATCACTCGTTATGGGTATCGGGATCTTCCAGGGATCGATACACCATACAGGTGTGATATGGAGCTGAAGCCTAATTCAGGAAAAAGCGTCAGGCAGCTGGAGTATGCAAGCGTAATCGGGAGTTTGATATATGCTACTACTGCGACAAGGCCTAATATAGCTTTTGCCGTGGGAATGCTGAGTTGTTTCACGAGCAACCCTGGTGTTGAACACTGTAAGGCTGTGAAACGGGTTATAAGATATCTCAAGAAGACTCAGACATATGCACTGTACTACAGCGGAGATCCGCAGGTAGTAGAAGGCTTCAGTGATGCCAGCTGGTGCTCAGATTTGGAGAGCGAGAGGTCCAAAGGTGGATATATTTTTACAATGGGTGGAGCAGCTATATCGTGGAAATCGAAGAAGCAGACTGTGCTCTCGTGGTCATCCATAGAATCTGAGTTCTTTACAATTGATACCACAGCAGAGGATGCAGAATGGCTTCGGGAGCTCATGTATGATCTTTCAGTGGTTGGGGCACAAATACCGACGATATCGATATACAGCGACAACCAGGCGACTGCGACGGTGGCATCAAATGACCTCTTCAACGGGAAGAAGGGGACAGTGCGGTTAAAGCACAGGGCAGTACACGATCTCATCAAGAGAAGTGTTATTGGAGTGATTGATGTTCGAAGTTAGAAGAACCTGACGGATCCGTTCACTAAGGGCCTCAAGCGCCAGCTGGTCGATGACACATCTTGTAAAATAGGCTTGAAGACATTCTGATATTGGATTATTGCAATCATACCATAAAGTTTTATGTTATTAGTTCAAAGAGAAATCTACTAGGCATCTAACTTTTTGTTCAAAGGAGGACCATTAATCGGAAGAATATCAAGGACGGTGGGTACATGTCCTATTGGACATGGAGAGGTCACGGACCTAAAGCCATTTAAAATTTTGTATTGTACGTCGCGTAATCGTATTGTACGTCGCACGCAAAATTTGTATTTTTCGTAATCGCTCAACGAGTGCGAATATGTGCAAGGTACATATTTTGAAAATGCTTTATTTATGGATTTTAGAAAACATACAGTATAGTAAATATTTTATTTTGTTGGAAATAGAAATTTACTTCGCACTAGTGACTATTTTTGTTTAATTATACCGATCAAAAATAATATATACATAAATATTTTTACTAGTTGAAGACGAAGTACACGAAATTTGATTCGTGTAGACGATTTAAATTCTCAAATTTTATTTATATAGATATTTTGAAATTATATTTATCTTAATAAAAGAAAAGGGTATGTTGTAATTATTTCCTATTTAAATAATTATTATAATTTTTGAAATTTATTTATTATTTAAATTTACAGAAAGATATTTCGAGTTTCATGATGTTAATTTAAATTGTGATAGGGCTTTATTGCTTTAATTTAAATAGTCACTTTAAAACATATGATATATCTATATTTAAGTTAGATTGAACTTAATTAGATTTTAAATTAAATTTAGATTGAGATTTGATGGAATTTTATAGTGATATTATCTAATGGGGATTTAAATAAATCATAGTCCTTATCTATCTAAGCTACCTCCACCCTATATAAAGGGAGGCTTCCATTTGTTTAGCACACAAATTCCTCAAACACCATAGCCAATCAAGTGCATCGTGTCCGTGTCCATTCATTTTTCTCTTCCACTATTTTTCTTTTGTACATCTACAAATTCTTCCTCGTGTCCACATACCGGACACGGCCTCGATCCATAGCATGTGTCTCGCAGGACACATTTTCCTCACACGTCGACCATCCAGACATGACACCCAAAAACTCTAAGCTATGCCCCATTTTCTGCCTCACCGTCTCGGCCGCACCCGTCGGACCCCGACCCTGATCGCCTCCGCTGCCACCGACACAGCCATAGTCACCTCTATCCCCTTCATCACCACCGTAGACCCTATCACCTAGCCACCACAGAGCTGCTCCCCGCCCTCGCCTACTCCACCGTCATAGGACCTAACAACCAAACACGCCACCACCACTGTCGCCCCAAAACCCGGCCAGCCACTCCGGCCAAATGCGGTCACCGCCAACCCTAGCTTTTCCAAAAACCCACAGCCACCACCGACAACTCCACGAGCACCACCACTCCCCGTTGATCACCGTAACCACCATCGTCACCACACCGACCCCCGCCATCACCACCACCGGCGGCCACATCCGCCTCCACCATCTCCAAAAGAAACCACAGCGGAAACCCTAAAACCCGTGCCCCCGTACCTGTCGCGCGCCGAGTTGGCCGCAGCGCCGGCGAACGGTACATCCACCGCCGCCCTAGATTCTCGATCCCGACTTCCGCCTTCCCGTGGCCGGCGAGCTCCGTCGTGCCTGGAATCCCCCGCCACCGCTCCGCAGCGTCGAGCGAGTACCGCCCGCGGCGTCTCCTCCGCCCTGCTTCCTCTCTCCCACCGGTTCCCCTCCGACTTTCTTCTCTCACCGCGCTTGAGCCCCGCCGACCGATCGAAACTGCCTTCGCCCTCTCTTCCCTCCTCCGACTCTCCTCCCGCTCTCAGCTCCCCGATCGCCTCTCCGGCGCCAGCCTCCGCCGCCATCTTTCCCTCCGCTCCGCCGCCGAGCTGGAGTAGGAGAGCTCCGCTCCCTCACTCTCTCGCTCTAGCCTCTCTTCCGTTATCCTCTCTCTCTCTCTCTCCCTCTCGAAAAGAGAGCAACCCACTTTATTAGTTTTACTGTGTTTGATTTTTTTGATTTTTGTTGTTGTGTTTTTTTCGTTTTTGTTTTCTTCTTCTTTTTAATATCTATTATTATTATTACTATAGATTTTTTTATTCTATTATTATTATTATTTTAATTGTTTATTTAGTATATAAGAAAAGACAACAGCAAAATTTTGATACTTTGTATTATTATTATTATTATTATTATTATTATTATATAGTAGTAGTAATAGTATTATCTTTGTTGTTATATTTCTTGATATTGTTGTGATGCTAGATAAATTAGTTATTGACAATAGTTTTATTGTATAATTATTTTATAATCGAATAAAAATATATTTAATAATAGTTCTAGCTATTTTCAATGAGTTTCTGTCCAAACTATTTTATTTGGTAAAGATAAGATTTTTAGTCAAATAAATTTGTAGAATTCCAAAATAGTATTTAAAATATTTTTATTTATAATAATGTTTGTAGTCCACGCCTATTTTTAAAATAAATTTATAAAATTATTTTTATATTATTATTTTTCACCAATTTTAAATATAATTTTGACCTAAATGAGTATTAATGTTTTCAAAGATTTATTTAAAATATTTTATGAAGTATAGTTATTATTTATAAGCGTATTTATACAGACTTTGACTTCTAGCTAAATCGATTTATTTCTCTATTTTCAAATATTATTTTGCTAGTAAATATAACTTCTCGTATTAGAAATACTTTCCTAAAATGTATATATATATATATATATATATATATATATATCTATATATATATATATATATATATATATATATATATATATATATTATTTTCTCCATTTCCATCATTTCTGATTCTCGACCATCATATTCCTACTCTCTCCGAATTTAGACTACTTTATGTCATCCCTAACTAATTTGACCCTTCTGGACCCAATGAAACTGTCTGTGCCCCCATCAGAGGTCACCTTGCTTAGTTGTTACACCGAAGTTGCAGTTTGTACCACCTTGATCATTGCAGTACACCAGACGTCCTACCAAGCAAGACACGTTGCCTTACTGTTTATTTAAATTGCTCAATATCATGCATGTTTTTACTTATTTCTAGCAAATATAAATTTTTCTTGCAAATTATTATATTTTAGTTGCATTGGCCTAGAGTTAAGGGACCGCCCTTGGTTTGTGCCGCATTCATTAGTCTCGACACATGTGTGCCACGATGTCACGTCTCTCATATAGATTCAGACTTGCTTACCGACCGTACATCGGTGCATATAGGATGAGCGTTAGGGGATAACTGCTAATAGATTTGTCTAGAAGACTTACCGGTTATTAGAAACATCGTGGTGTGGATTCAGCACGTGTAGTACATGGGGAGGGAGAAGACAGTTATTAGGCGCAGGGGCTTTCACACATTTACTTTTCTCTAGCTGCCATTTGTGGCTCAAACGAGAGCTAGTGAGCCGTGCATTTATTTACTTTTCTCTAGATGCCACTAGTGCCTCGGTTGAAACACAAATGTGCCGTATATTTACTTTCCTCTAGATGTCGTTAGTGACTTACCCAAGAGCTAGTGGTCATGCATTTATTTTCCTCTAGATGCCCTTAGCTCTCCTCCGAGTGCTAATGGGCCGTGCATTTACTTTTCTCTAGATGCCACTAGTGTCTTGGTTGAAACGCTAACGCGCCGTGTTTCTAGTCTCGGGAGCCCTTGTGTGGAACGTTGTCTTCAAAGTGCATGATTACACATAGACTGGTTAAGGACCTTTATTTGTTTAGGCATATATATACTTTTTCGTTGAGCTAATTATATTCAATTTATGGCATGATATTATGTATCTTGTTATATCCCTCTGAGGACTTGGTGATCTCCCCAGGTGTGCTTTTGTGATGTTGCGCAGGTGCTCTAGCCAAGGCCATGACTTGCTCTCTTCTATCGAGGATGATTGTACTTGAGTCGTCTTCGCATCGCTCGACAATTTTTAAATTTTGTATTCTCTCTTTGTTGGAATGGATTTGCCTCCGCCCAACGACTTGTGTAAACAATAATTCATAAGTTAATATAAATTATTTCTTCTTTATTTGTGGATGAGATTAGTGTCATAGATTTCTGTACTTTACAACTTCATATATTGGAGTATACTTTGTATGTATGCAGCTGGCATGATTACGTTTCTAGTCCTACGTATTTTTGGGACTGGGGCGTTACACTCCACCATGAGGTTCCCGAAAGGGGTAATGCCTCGGCTGTATGAGCCAAGTCACAGCGGCGTAGCACCGCAAATAGGCAGGTAGCCTAATGATGTATGTTGAAATAAAGAGGGGAGTAGTCAGCACTACAAAAAGGAGTTCCTCATGTTACAGTGGCACGACACCATGATGAGGTACCCGGTTAGGGATAAAGCCTCGGCCTTACAAGTCATGTCGTTGCGGCGTAACACAGCAAGGGACCCTAAGGCTTCATGTTGGGTAGTTTGGCACTACAAAAGAGGCGGTGGCCTCATGCTACATTAGTATGAGACTACGATGAGGTTTTTGTTACGGGATAAGGCCTCGGCTTTAAGCCATGTCATAGCAGCGTAGCACCGCAAGGGAAGCGCAAAGCGCTTCATGCCATGTCTCTTATAATGAACTCACCTATAGTGTATGGATAAAGAGATATCAGTCCGTCACTTGAGGGTAAACTTGTAGACGCCCAAAATTATACAATGAAACCAGGCTAGCACAAGACCTTTAATCTGTAGCCAGAAGCACATGTAACTACATTATGTGAGTGGGAAGAATTTCAGCTATGGTGCAGAATTCAAGGCTTAGTCCATTCTTGTATTATAGTCTGTTGTTTGAACCATGCGAGAAGATTCAAGTCGTCAGTGGCATCTCTCCTAATGCATGATGGACAGTTACTGTGGGGAACACTTATACCCATATATAGATATGTGGGAGATTGTTGGATTTTGGCCTTTTTATTAGGAATTTTAGTCCCACATCGGCTAGGCCAAAGGAGTTGTATCTCTATGTATTAGCTATGCTATTTTAGAGATGCACATGTAGTGTGGAGGTGCACATGGGTGTGCCATGTGGGATTATTTTTCTAATGAGAAAAAGGCTAAATCTACAACTGAAAGCATTCATGTTTTTTGTTGTTGGGAAATTTATTTCCATTGGAGCTAAGCCCCGTAGGGGCTTAGCGACTCAGACTCGGACTCGAACTCGGACTCGAACTCGGACACGGATTCGGGCTCATGGGATCACGAGATGTAATGTGACATTTTTTGGCGCACTTTATACTTAGCACGTCAGCATCGTCGCTAGGCGCATAGTGCGCTTTAGTTGTGCTCGTTTCGCGAGCCACTTACGTAGCCGGTTAAGCTGCCAGGTTGTGCGGCTCAGGTTGCGTGGCCGGGTTGCGCGGCCCAGGTTGCGCTGCCGGGGTGCGCGGCCAGGTGCGCACGCCCGGTTGCACGGCCAGGTGCGCGTCCAGTTGCGCGCACAGGTGTGCGCCCAGTTGCGCGTCTAGTTGCGCGGGTGGCACAGGGTGCATAGGACGCACAGGGCGCGCAAGTGGATCAATGCGCGTTCTGCGCGCGGTGTGCAAGACGCGCAGGGTGCACGAGTGGCGCAACTTGCTACAGATCGTGCCTGTGCATGATCTGTACGGTTACTGCAGTTCGAAGTGGTTTTTACCACGTCCCGAATATTGTGCAAACCGGGCAGTTGCCACTCAAGCTTTTATAAGGTCTCTTCTCTCTACAGGACAGAGATAGAAGAGTACACAGAAAGTTAAAAAAGTTTACAAGTATTTTTTAACACAAGTAAACAGAGGCTGTGAGAGAGAAGAGAAGCTTTGCACCCGTGTTGCTTTTGAACGGGAGTTCGAGTACGATCCGAAGAGTCATAAGAGTAGGAATGTTCCAAAGTTCTCCGACGAACTTGCTGGTTCCTGGAAGCTATTCGTGTGGGGCGAATATAGCTTTGAGCAACGGTGATCATTCACCCTAGCAGGAGATCTTCCATCTATCGCATGTCATCTTCGCTACTGCTAGCAATTCGGATTAGTACCTTCTTTTTAGAAGTACGTCATTCGGTTGCTGTAACGAAATCTTCGTTTACCAAAATCCTCCAAGGATCTCTGTTACGCACCTTCTTTGAAGTGTTGCGTTGAAACTTTGTCTTTACAATTGTTTCATTTTCTCAGCTTTTCATCGAAAATTGTGTTCCGGCACTAACAGTATTGTCCCATCCGGAAGGAAGGGCTTGATCTATTGGTTATGTTATTTGATAAGTAAGGACCCAAATCAAGTGAAAGTGAAAGGAGCATGATGTAAGTTTTAGCTGTTGGTTCCATGATTGTAAAATGCGCTAGGCACTAGACGGACGAACACCGGCTAGCCTATAGCCTAGATGGCCACCATGCGCTTAGGTGCCACATAGACGGCTGCTTAGGCCGACTTTTACAATACTGGTTGGCTCCCACCCTATCAATTTCTGGAGAATTATTCTATTTGATGGGGTACAAGATTTTGGAGGATTCCAACTATATGGTCTACAATCCATTATATAAAAGTCGTTTCCCTGATCCAAGTATTTAATTGGAGCTAAAGTAGACACCGAATGATTTAAGTTTCAAGGAACCGGAAGTTGTCAATGGATGTGCTAATATGATTACAAAGAGGAAAAAAAAAAAAAAAACCCTTAGGGTGTGTTTGGTGTGCGAAATACTATATAGTCGAGAATTTTATATTCCCGGAAATCAAATTCTAAGGAATTAAATTTCCTGGAAAATTACATTCCCATGTTTGGTGACAATATATATATTCCCGGAAAAAAATTAAAAATAATAATAATGAAAAAAAATGAACAAATATAAAAAAACCGGTAAAAACGAAAAAAAATCAGTAAAAAAGAAAAAAAAAAAAAAGAAGGTAAAAACAACAAAAAATCGGTAAAAACGACAAAACAACAAAAAACAACAAAAACGATAAAAAATAACAAAAAAAGGTTAAAACGACAAAAATGACCAAAAAAGCGACAAAAAATGTATAAACGACAAAAAATAAAAAAAATGGTAAAAACGACAAAATTAACCAAAACACGACAAAAACGACATAAAATCGGTAAAAACGACAAAAAACAAAATGCGGCAAAAACGACAAAAAACAAAAAAAATCGGTTAAAACGACAAAAAATCGGTAAAAACAAGAAAAAAAAAGCTACAAAAACTACAAAAAAATCGGTAAAAACAACAAAAAAAAGCTAAAAAACGAAAAAAAATCGCTTAAAACGACAAAAATTGACAAAAAAAACGACAAAAAGAACAAAAATTGGATAAAAACGACAAAAAATAATCAAAAAGTGACAAAAAAAGACAAATTGGGTAAAAACGACAAAAAATCGCTTAAAACGACAAAAAAAGGTAAAAACGACAAAAAATGACAAAAAAGCGATAAAAACGACAAAAAAAGAAAAATAAAATGTTCAAAACTAATCAAAATGGATCAAAAAAGAAGAAAAAATTTAGACAATTTTTTTTTGTCCGGGCCAAAAAAATACCCACCTATTCTCAAGGGATAGAATTCCCATGTTTTGTGGGTAAACTATTTGTCCGGGTATTTATAATTTCTGGAAATAAATTTTTTATAAGCCAAACAAACGTGGTAATAGATTCTCATCTTAAATTTTTCCGAAAATAAAAAAAATACCGCGTACCAAACGCCCCCTTAATTACCGTTCAGGAATTGGAGAAATTATTAGGTGTTCCTGGCTCACCACTGGGCGTGCTGAGTGGTGAGCCCGGTCCAATGTACAATTGACACTTGGAATAATTAATTAATTTCATATTTTCCACATCATAACCGGACAATTCAAAAGTTAGCTTAATATTAATATTAATTTTGATATTAATATTAATGTTAATATTAATGTTAATTTTAATATCAATGTTAACATTAATATTAACATTAATACTAAGTTTAACATAAACATTAATATTAATATTAATATTAATATTAATATTATTGTTAATATTAATTTTACTGTTTATATTAATATTAATATTAATATTAATATTAATATTAATGTTAATGATAATACTAATATTATTGATTTTGTTAGTATTTTTTGTTATCTTTAATATTAATGTTAATATTAATATTAATATTAATTTCAATGTTGATATTAATTTTAATTTGATGTTAATATTAATATTAATATTATTGTTAATATTAATTTTACTGTTAATATTAATGTTAATGTTAATATTAATTTTAATGTTAATATTAATATTATTGATTTTGTTAGCATTTTTCGTTATCTTTTCATATCTGGTTATGATGTGAAAAATATGGAATTAATTGTTTATTCCAAGTGTCAGTTGTTTATTGGACCGTACTCACCACTCAGCACGTCCAGTGATGAGTCGGGAGCACCTAATAATTTCTCCAGGAATTGGGCATCTTTGGTGTTCTAGTCACTTAAAGTCACTTATTTTGGCACCCATTGGTAATCAAAGTATGCAACATCTTTTGGATGTTTACTGATTTTGTGCTTAGTGATGTTATTTGATGCACATGGTGGTGAATGAGGGAACATGTAGTTAACTCGTTACACATTTTTTAATTAGTATCCTAGGCAAATTACAGTTGCCTACTACATATATATATATTTTCTGATGTTAGTAGGTCTGCAGTGGGTTCAACTCTAATCTTGCAAAAATAACAGATGATGAATCTGTATGTTGGCCATTCTTGTAATTGGGTTGGTTGCTGAAGGCCCTTGCAGGAGAGATCCTATTTGTTATTTATCCATCTCTAAAACCCTTTTGTTCATACTAGTAAATCCACATATTTTGTACGTATAATAAGAATATTATAAGAATATTATTCAATTATAGTCAAATATTTTTTCTAAGTCATGTGGTTAAGGTTTGAGGTATTTTTCTTGTTTGGTTGAGTTCGATTTTCTATGTTGACAAATTTAAACTTCTTTCAACAATTTTTTACACAATTTTTTTTATTTTTAAAAATAAAATAGACGACGATTTAGACAGCTCAAAAGTGAGCCAAGTAGTGTTGAATTGAGACATATATAGTGCTCTGATTGACTGAGATTTTGAACATGCTGGCTGAGTTGCTTGTGTAGATGATATTAGCAAAATAAGCCATTTGGTTGATGCTTACAAGCAATATTGTAAAGATGGGAGTGCTCGACATAGAACGTTGATAACCGGGGCTATGATAGGTGCTTCTGAGAAGTTTTTGTGATTTGTTTCCGTTACTTAATTCCAATATTCCTAGTATCTATCCATTTTGGGTGTGTTTGATTCAAGTTTTGGAGGCTTGAAAATGGATTTTGAATTCCTTACTCATGTTTTTTTATGTCTAGAATTGATAATAGAGGGAATATGAGAGGCTTATAGGAATGTTATTCGGGTATTTTGTTTGGACGCTAATACCCTCCTTTTACTTTCAAAATTACAACTTCTATCTCAAACATGTGAATGATAATAATAGCATCATGAAATTAATGAAAGGATATTAATAAAAATTTAAACAAATAAAGATTTCTATCCATGTGTGAACCAAACATGATAATAGAATAATTGAATTTTTTGGACTACATATTCCCAACTATGGGTGAGCATCGGTTCGGTTGAAACCGAACCGTTTTTCAGAAAATCGACATGAACCGTAAACCGTAATTGTAAAACCAAAAATCGAACCGTTTCCAACCAAACCGAATCGAACCTAACCTAACCGCAATAAAATGGTTCGGTTTTCGGTTGGTTCGATTTAATGGGCCACTGGGCCGGGCCGAGTTTTGTAAAGCATTAATATGTGATTAAAAAAATTGTGATTAAATTAATTTACTGGGCCATCAAAAGTTAACGGGCTACAATAAAAAAATCCACATATATAACAAAATTCAAATATAAACAAGTAATTATTGTCACAATCAAATCCAGATACATTACAAATCCAGATAACAATATATACAATTCACTTGCAGTAACAAAATCCAGAATCCCTAATCTCTATTATATCCAGCACAATCAAATTTACTGGCAGCACAATCAAGTAACTTTTTTGAATTTCCTCCCAGTTACAAATCCAGATAACAATATGAATTTAGAATTTGCTGCCAGTTACAAATCCAGGATCCCTAATCTCCATGTTACATAGCAATCCCCAGATACATAGCTCCAGATACATATACAATTTAGAATTTACAAGTATACAATTTTACAAGTATACAAATTACAATCAAGAAGAATTAGCTGCAATACAAATCAAGATGAAGAAAAATTTCAATCTCATGGCTCTTGCATTGCAAGAACTGATCCAATATCAAATTCCAGAGATCCAAGCCAAACCTGCATTATATAAAATAACTAAAAATAGGCTCAGAATGGCTGCAACAAGTGCCACGCTACTGGCTGCAACAAGTACCACGCCATTGGCTGCAACAAGTGCCAAATATGAATCAGAGTACCTTGCCGGTGGCTGCCACAAGTGCCACGCCACTGCGTTAATAAATTATAAACTGTAAATTATAAGCCATCATCAACATATCAAGTTAACAACCCTGCATTATGCATGTAGCTTCATGTTTTTCTACATCTTTTTGCAGCACCATGCCAGAATAAATAGAATCTATTTGTGCAATCATAACTAAAAATAATATATTTATGCAAACAAAACATAATTAAATAAAATCTATTTGCAATTCAAGTAAACAATGCACTTGTAGAGCTTTTTTTTGCATTTTTTTCTTTGCAGCAACTAGTAAGCAATTCAAGCAAATTTCCTACATAGAAATATAAAATTAAAATATAAAATTGTTCAACTATGGAAACCAAACCAAAAAGTTGAGGTCATATGGTGTCACGCCCCGACTTCCATAAATATAAATTTGGAGCGTGGGCTACGCATTTATACGATACAACACGTGCCGTACTTGCGATTGTCGCCTGCAAGGTCAGAGATAAAATATAGGTACAGGAAAAATAACTAACTAATCACTTCCAAAATGTCATTATCCAAAATATTACTACTTCCACTTCGAAGAGTTCCATAATTATACATCACATATCCACTATTATGTCTTGTCATTAATTATACAAGTCATATCCAATACTAAAACTTATCATTAACAAAAGCCTTCCAAGGATGCAGTCACTCGTAGAGATCCTTTTCAGCATACTGATCATCTGGAATCTCCTCCACACCTAGTGAACAAAACTAGGTCGTCAATACGACGAGCAAGCTCTCGGTCAAGGAAAGAAAGTAAGGCACGAAGAATAATGATGCCAAAATATAAAATAGAAGACATTCACCCAATTACCTTGAGCATCAACTAGAGTAAATGATACAGTCAGGTGCCAGAGTCGAGTAAGGTCTGAAGATGTAATTAAAACTAATAGAGCCAATACTAGACTAAATGAAAATGCATTATTTAGAGAAACCCTTTGGATCACACACACCTAGTATCTCGGCAATAATCCCATTTGTCCGGGATCAGGATTATACAAAATGGGCGGTGCTTAGACTTTATTCGTCCCCTTAGTATTAAGCGTCACATATTTATGTGATATCAGCTAATAACACCTGAATTATTTTTTGGTTTCCCAGAATCAAGTGTTAAAACAATTGTCGTATGACTTGGAATTTTTCAAGAATATCGGAACAAGCTACATTGGATATTACAGAGCCGAATTCGGGGATTCGGAGTCCAATGGATACAGAAAATATGAAACAGGAAGTGTGCTAAGCCACACCCCGACAGACCCGTCTGGCCAAACGAGTGCCGGTAAAAGGAACTGATCAGTTTTAAACTAGTAGTATTGCAATGAATTCGATGGTGTGATCCAACTAGCTTTCTCTCCCATCCCGATGCAACTACTCTAAGTGATCCATTTAATTATATCGAGCTCCAAATGCAACTTATCGTCATGTGATGGAATCACATGACAGAATATATAAATGGAAAAGAAGGAGAACCTAAAACTTTGTAAATTAGCTAACTCTGAAATTTCTAAGAATTTTCGGCAGAGTTTCCTTTGTTTTTCTTGAACCGGAAATTCTACAATAAGCACATATAACAACATAAAAATCCGGGTACGCCGACCCCTTCGGTGGAGCAACCCTCAACACCGGAACCACGCAATATATTCAATTAACAAAAGAAAGTAACTTAAAATGATTCACAAAGATGGATGTATTTAAACAAGTATAGATTCTAACTTTCATTTTCAAGTCAACAACAAAGATTAAAATATCTCTATTCAATAATATTCATTGACATGGAAATTAAGGATTTTAAAGTAACAATCACTTCACCCATAGATAGGGGGTCTATGTAAACATAGGGGATAATGTGGTTCGAAATTGACAAGTTGTGCATTCACAACTTAATAATCCTATTATTACTTGAACACGCTAAGAATCACATTCGTATTTGTATAAACGGAAACTTTGTTAAAAGACACAACTTGAGCAGCGGAAACATAGATTTGTGTCTTTATACTTCTCTAACTCACACGTTATGTATATACGTAAGCATAGGTATGTTGTAAGTCCCTTCTAACATAACTTTTAGTTTGGATATTCAATATATATATATATATATATATATATATATATATATATATATATATATATATATATATATATATATATATATATATATTCAATTCACAACAAGCTCTAGGTTGGAGCGATATGAACCATGGACATAGAAATATCAAAGTTCTCTACTAAAGTTATAATGATACCATTCAAAATAATTTATACAAGTACACTACTTGCTTGAGAGGTGATCTTAATTTAACCTACAACAAGTTCCACACATTCTAGATTATGTAGTCTTACAAGAGAGTATATATATATATATATATATATATATATATATATTTTATATATATATATATATATATATATATATATATATATATATATATATAAAAATATATATATATATATATATATATATATATATATATAAAAGGATACGTGTATATATATATATATATATATATATATATATATATATATATATATATATATATATATATATATATATATATATATATATATATATATATATATATACACGTATCCTTTATATATATATATATATATATATATATATATATATATATATATATATATATATATATAAATATATATATATATATACACGTATCCTTTTATATATATATATATATATATATATATATATATATATATATATATATATATATATATATATATATATATATATATATATATATATATATAAATAAAAAAAATATATATATATATATATATATATATATATATATATATATATATATATATATATATATATATATATATATATATATATATATATATTATATAAATGGGTCCAACGATGATGTTCAAATTTTGCTACAAATAATTACTTCTTGACACATCCAAAGATTTTCCATATAACCTTAAACTTGCATTAATGATACTAGAACAACTACAAGTATAAATCTTGGAATATGAGAATTCAAAAAAAAAAATGAGAGGTTGAAGAATGGTTGAGAGCTTGCCTTGGGTTTTGAGAGATTTTTGGAACAATTTAAACTCCAAAATTTAAACCTAAAATTGAGAAGCACAACAAATTTATACACATAAAGAAGTTAGGGTTTAATTAAGGAAAGAGTTTGGTAAAGGAAGAAGGGAAAGAAAAGTAAAAGGGATTTATACCTAAAATTTCTTTTTTTTTGGGGAAATTGTTTGAAGAAGAAATGGAGTTGGAGGAAGAAAAGAAAAAGTTGAAGAAGTTGTGAGGAGGAGAGAGAGAAAAGGGGGAGGGGGCGGCCAAGAAGTGGAGAGGGAGAGAGTGTGAAGATTTTTTTTTCTTTCATCCAATTCTTGACACATGTCCATTCATGAAACTTCCTAACCACAAATCAATGACAAGTGTCCCTACCCAATAAGGAATTGCATGTTTGTTTGGAGGGTTTGGATGCAAAAGGACTTATTATTGCATGATGCAATAATAAAAGTTTGGGGGGTTAAACTTACAAGTAGGTATTTCTATAAAAAAATATAGATATTCTATATATATATATATATATATATATATATATATATATATATATATATATATATACTAAAAAAATCGTTACCTTTATTGATAAAGAGGGTAATGAGTACATCCGACCTCATGGTAACAAGAACAAAGAAAGAAAATAGAATAAAAACACTACTCTAAAGCCCACTGAGGAATAGACGGAAGATGACGACAACTCGAAAGCGACTTCCGAAACTGTCGCTTCACCTCCCGAACCAAGAAGTCCGGCCCAGCACCACGCCCTTCATATCGATGCTTGTTCCTATTCTTCCAAAGCACCCAAATGATCGCACCAGCCAGTGATCTCTGATGATGACTGCCCTGACCCCGCCACCACCTTTGAAGAAAGACCAAAATGTCACTATGCATCCGTGCCTTGAAGAAACCCCTGAAAGCAGACCAAACCGTCATAGCAAGATCCACGTGGAAAAATATATGCTGAAGGTTCTCCCCATGCCCAACCTGACAGCAATGACACCTGGAAGCCAGATTGAAGCCAATCTTCTGAAGAATGTCATCAGTAGGAAGCCGGTTGTGACAGACCCGCCACAACAGAATGCTCCACTTCGCCGGAATACACTTGCCCCAAATATTAGAGAAGAGTGATGATGTAGGGTGAGAGATCCGACAACAACTCCAAGCCGCAGCTAGCGTGAAAGAACCTTTCCGCTTACCCCAAACCGGAGAATCAGGAGCCGAAGAACATGACAGATTTGCCTCTCTGAGCCGCTCCGCTGCCTCTACTCCAAACTGTTCCGAAAACAAAGACAGATCCCAACCAGTGGCTGTCCAAAAAGATCGAATAACCGGACCACCATTATCAGAATTCCTCGCCCTAGAATCTCTGATCTTTCTTCCCCTATCCGAAAGAGCCGGAACAATCACCGTACGTTGGGGTAGAACCACCCTTTTCCCGGCCAATCTAGCCGACCTCCGAAGCTCACTAGTGCCCAAGCGCTGTGAAGCCGTCGAATCAGCACCCTCCCCCCCCAACCCGGTCCCCCATGTTGGCCACAAAAAGTCCAGTCCGGCCGACATCAACAGACCCCCTCGCCTGTGTTCGACTCCGCCCCCGAGTCCGTCTCCCCAGTCCGTGCCTGGTCCCTGAAGTCGCTTCCTTAGCCGATGGAATAGCAGCACTATCCAACCGAGGACCCCCTGGAATCCAAGCCTCACACCTCGCTGAACCCTCACCATGCCCAAGTCTAAACGATATAAACGGTTCCGCCAATTTCCTCCCCCTCAAAATCTGTCGCCTAATATGGGAGCACTTGGAAGTCATAAACGCATCACAAGGATGACGCTTACGAAAATATTTCGATTTAAGAAGCTCCACCCAAAGGCCCTTTCCATGCCTCAACTTCTACCAAAGCTTCATAGAAAAGGTATCCATAATATCAGTTATGCACTTGATCCCGAGGCCTCCTTCGGACTTAGTCCGAGTAACGAACCGCTAAGCCAGCCAACTCCTCTTAGCCACCCCATCCTTGCTACCCCAGAAGAAAGCCGCAAATATCCTCTCAATCGTCCTAAGAACGGCCCGGGGAGGACAACATGCAGCCAATGTGTACATAGAGATAGATGAGAGTACATTCTTAATAAGGACCAACTTACCCCCAGGAGAAAGGATCTTGTTCTGGCAATCCGTCACTTTTGAACGGATTTTATCCAGCAAATAGCTAAACATCCCCGCATTCCTTCTCCCGCAAGTTAACGGGCAACCCAAATAAGAAAATGGCAAGGTACCGGGACTAAATCCGAATAGAGTAGAAATAGTTCGAGCGCGATCCTCACCCAATGGTACCGCAGTATAAAAGGCAGATTTGGAATAATTGATCTTCTGTCCAGAAACAGCCTCATATCTATACAGAACTTGCTGGAGAGCACGCAATTCAGCAATATCCCCCGAAGTGAAAATAAGAACATCATCCACATAAGCCAAGTGCGAGATACGCGGTCCCCCAATTGGAGTGTGGAATGAAGTTCTCCTATTTGATTCTTGAAGAAGCTTGAGGTTCCGAGAGAGTACCTCCGCAGCAATAATGAAGAGAGCCGGGGATAAAGGGTCCCCCTGCCGGATCCCTCTAGACGCCGAGAAAAAAGCAGTAGGAGCGCCATTGAGTAGAACGGCATACCGGGTATCTGCCAGGAGACGATAAATAAGATCACAGAAGACCTCATTAAAACCAAATCTCCGAAGAATCCTCAGGAGGAAATGCCAATTGACTCTGTCATAGGCCTTCTGCATGCCCAGCTTAATAGCAACATTTCCACCATGGTTGGGTTCCTCATACAAGCCATCATATCCTGAGAAATAATGATGTTGTCCACAATCTCTCTCCCCTGAACAAAAGCACTTTGCTCTGGAGAAATAATTTTGGGAAGGTATTCCCGCAACCTACAAGCAATAATCTTGGAAATAATTTTGTTACAGAAATTGCAAAGGCTAATAGGGCGGAAATCAGAAAGGCTCCTCGGGTGCTCGACTTTGGGGATAAGAAATAAGAAGGTATCCAAAACGAAAACCGGAAGGCGCGCACCCAAGAGAAACGAAACAACGGCTTCCTCCACGTCAGCAGCAATAATGTCCCAACAAACAGAGAAGAATCTCCCAGAAAAGCCATCCGGTCCGGCGCCACTAGCCGGGTCCATCCCCCGAACAATCTCCAACAGCTCCGCTCTGTCAAGACAACGAACCAGCTCAGAATTGTCCTCCATAGAAATAATGCTAGGGATGACATCGAGGAAGTCGTCCTCAACAGAAATAGGCTCAGCTCTAAACAGCTTCGAAAAGAATAACGACGCCTCCGTCGCTACCTCCGCAGTAGACCCAGTTTCGGATCCATCAGCCCGAATAATTTTCTGAATACCTGCCTTTCTTTGCCTGCTCCTGGTGCACTCATGGAAAAATCGAGTATTCTTATCACCTTCCAGGTCACATCTCAATCTGGCTTTTTGTTTCCAGAAAGACTCCTCAACCTGGACCTTTTGCTTCAATCTGGCAACGGCCTCCATCCAGGAAGCCCTCCCCCTCTCCGAAGGATGAAGCTCATAATCCTGTTCTGCCGCCAATGCAGCGTCCTCGGCCTGATGGACCTCCTGAAAAATGTCTCCAAAAGTAGCTCTGCTCCATCCAGCTAGAACATGCCCCGTCGTCCTCAAACGCATGTCCAGCCGCTCAAGCGCATCATAATGCCAACATGAATTCCACGCCCGAGCCACAATCGAAAGAAAATTCGGATGAGAAGTCCAAAAGTGAAGAAAATGGAATCCTCTGCGCAGAAAGGAAGGAGCTGGATGGCAGGATAACAAAAGAGGAGAGTGATCAGATTATGCTCGATTAAGATGCTCACAGGTAACCTGGACACCATCCAGCCAACTACCCGTCACGAGTAGCCTATCAAGACGGGATCCCTGGCGATCAAGCCCCGTCTGCCCGTTCATCCAAGTATAGATGCTACCTCTGAAACCAACATCGGATAACCCAGCCGCCAACTGGAAGTCAAGGAAGTTCGTAATGGCCCTCGTGTCAGGAGGTCGGCCTCCAAATTTCTCATCCGGAGAAGCAATAATATTGACGTCCTCGCCCACCGCCCAGGGCAAGGCAATGTCCCCGGCTTGGACGTCCAGAAGATGCCTCCACATAGTCCTCCTCCCCTGTCGTGTTCCTGCACCATAAACTATCGACAACCGCACCGGCACCGAAAAACAGCTCAAAGAAAGCTGCACCGTGATAGCCTGATCACAGGAGTAAATATATATATATATATATATATATATATATATATATATATATATATATATATATATATATATATATATACACATGGGAATTTAAGAGAACTATGACACTCTATCCACCTTAATTAAATTCCGTCCTCGAAATTTAAGAAAACACACATAGGGTCAAGAAAAAACTAAGGTACCTTAATCGACGAAGATGTATGGATATTGTTGCCGCATGTCGTCCTCCTTCTCCCACGTAGATTTGCCAGGGAAGTCCTTGTTCCATGAAACTCGAACCAAGGATACTATCTTATTCCTGAGAACCTTCTGCGTTCGATCCATGATCTCTACCGGCTTCTGCTGTATGCGCAGAGTTGGACCCACTGTTATCTCAGAATGGTCAAGTATGTGTCTAGTATCTGGTACATACTTTCTAAGTTGAGAAATATGGAAGATATTATGAACTCCTTCAAGTGAAGGTGGTAAGGCCAGTCGGTAAGCTACATCTCCGACTCTTTCCAAAACATCAAATGGGCCTATATACCTTGGGCTCAACTTCCCCATTGTTCCAAATATAATAGTTCCCCGGGTTGGTGAGATTTTTGGAAATACATGATCACCACCTTTGAACTCGAGGATTCTTCTATATTTATCTGCCCACATCTTATGTCTGTCTTGAGCAACCTGAAGGTGACTTCGAAATGCCTTAACCTTGTCCACAGTTTGTGTAACCAGCTATGGCCCCAATAGTTGACGCTCCCCTGCATCACTCCAACATATTGGAGATCGGCACTTCCTTCCATACAAAGCTACAAATGGAGCCATCTTGATACTGGAATGGTAACTATTGTTATAGGAGAATTCTATCAGATGAATATGATCATCCTAAGATCCCCCGAAGTCTATGGTACATGCCCTCAACATATCTTCCAGGATCTGAATCGTTCTCTCGGACTGACCATCGGTCTATGGATGGTATGCTGAACTGAACTTTAGGTAAGTGCCGACACTATCTTGCAAACTTTTCCAAAATTTGGAGGTAAACCGAGTATCTCTGTCTGAGACGATACTCACTGGTACTCCGTACCGACTAACAGTATTCTTTAAATACATATCTGCTAGGAGTTCGGTATATTGACCGACTCGAAATGGCAGAAACCTTGTAGACTTTGTTAGTCTATCCACAATCACCCAAATAGCATTGTTACTTCTTTTTGTTCTTGGTAGTCCAGATACAAAATCTATCGTTATGTGTTCCCACTTCCATGCAGGTATAGGTAAGGGTTATAGAAGTCCAGCGGTCCTTTGATGTTCATCCTTTACTTGTTGACATATTAAGCACTTTGAGACAAATTTGGCGATCTCGCGCTTCATCCCGTGCCACCAGAAATTCTGCTTCAGATCCTGATACATTTTTCTACTCCCAGGATGAATGGAGTATTGTGAGCTATGAGCTCCAGACATCACCTCTATCCTGAGTTCTCCACTTGCACACATAAATGACTTCCAAATCTTAAGGAACCATCTGAATGCTTAACCAAACCAGTTTGTAACCCAGATTCAGTTTGTTTCCATAGCTTCTGCAGTTTCACATCATCCTTTTGAGCCTCTTTAATTCTTTCGATTAAGGATGATTACAGCTCCAAACTTGCCCAGACTCCATCTGCCACTGGGTAGATTACTTCGATCCCCATCTTTCTTAGATCTTCCAATATTTCCTTGGGTGTGTTCAGGAAGAAAGCTACTGGTCTTCTGCTCAAGGCGTCAGCCACCTTATTTGCTTTGCCCAGATGATATTCCAATTTCATGTCGAAGTCTTTAAGCAGTTCTAACCATCTCCGTTGTCTCATGTTCAATTTCTTTTGAGTGAATACATATTTCAAACTCTTATGATCTGTATATATATTAATTTGTTCCCCGTATAAATAGTGTCTCCAAAGCTTCAAAGCGAAGACAACGGCTGCTAATTCCAGATCATGAGTTGGATAGTTCCTTTCATGAGTTTTTAATTGACGAGAAGCATAAGTGATTACCCTTCCATGCTGCATCAGGACACAGCCTAGTCCTTTTCCAGAAGCATCGCTATAGATTTCATAACCTCCCGAGCCTGAAGGTAAGGCTAACACTGGTGCTGTAATAAGTTGCTCCTTCAGTTCTTCAAATGCAGCTTGGCATTTATCAGTCCAAATAAACTTTTCATCCTTCTGAATCAATCGAGTGAGTGGCTTGGCAATTCTGGAAAAATTCTCCACAAATCTTCTATAATATCCAGCTAGTCCGATAAAGCTTCGAATTTCTGCAACATTCTTGGGAGTAGGCCATGATTTTACAGCTTCCATCTTTTCGGGATCCACCATTATTGTTTCTCCGCTAACTATATGGCCCAGGAAAGAAATTTGGTCCAACCAGAATTCGCACTTGATTAACTTACCATACAACTTCTCTTGTCGTAGAGTTTCAAGTACTATTCTCAAATGTTCTTCGTATTCCTTCTCATTCTTTGAATAGACTAATATATCATCAATAAACACTATTACAAATTTGTCCAAGTATTTATAAAATACTCTATTCATCAGATCCATAAATATAGCCGGAGCATTAGTTAGCCCGAAAGGCATAACTTGAAACTAATAGTATCCATATCGGGTCCTGAAGGCAGTCTTCGGTATATCTTCCTTTCTGACTTTGACCTGATGATACCCTGATCTGAGATCTATTTTTGAAAATATAGTTGCTCCTCCGAGTTGGTCAAACAACTCATCAATCCTTGGTAATGGATATTTTTTCTTAATAGTTACTTCATTTAGTGCTCTATAATCAATCACCAGCCTTAGACTTCCATCCTTCTTCTTCACGAATAACACAGGTGCTCCCCAAGGAGATCCACTAGGTCTAATGAATTCTTTAGCAAATGACTCCTTAATTTGTTTACTTAATTCAGCTAGTTCTTCCTTAGTCATGGGATAAACCTTCTTTGCAATAGGTGGAGAACCTGGAATCAAATCAATATAAAATTCTACAGCTCTATCAGGGGGTATGCAAGGTAATTCATCAGGGAAAACATCTTTGAATTCGGCTACGACCTTGGGCCATTCAATTACTTCTTGATGCTGGAAATTTCTTCCTGATATTTGTTCAAATCTTTCTAATTCTTCTTCATCAAATTCTTTCTGATCTCTCACGAATTCATGTATTTTGCTATCGGATAAGGAAAATTGAACTTTTCCTTGGCCACAATCTATAATTGCAGATGTTGAGATCAACCAATCCATTCCAAACACTACATCATAATTGTTCATGGGGAAAACTAATAATTTAGCTTGGAAGCTTCCTCCTCCAATTTTGATGGGACAGCTTCGACATATCCGGCTTACTTCTACCACCCCATTACCGGTAAGGATTCTTAACTTTTTGATCAGGGGTTGAGTTAATATATCATATTTAGATACAAAAGATGCTGATATAAGGGAATATGTAGCTCCAGAATCAAATAAGACAGATGCAGGACTAGATGATGCAAGTATAGCACCTGATACCACGTCTCCAGCCGTCACTGCTTCATTAACATTCACCATGAAGGCCTGTCCATGCTTTTTCTTTTTCTTGTTGTAGTTATTTGGACCCGCATTTTGTGCCTGATGGAACTGGTGCGCTTGGGGTGGTAATGCTGGCCTCTGTTGATTTCCTTGTGTTTGCTAGCATTCCTTGGTCCATTTATATTGTTGATGGTTTGACGAGGACATTGACGCATCTGATATTCAGATGACCCACATCTGAGGCACCTGTCCTGAAGCTTCCTGCAATCATTTCTCGTGTGCCCTGGCTTCGTGCAGTAATTACAACTCGGGCGATTCTTATTTTATCCGGTCTGGATCTGCTTCTGTTGAGCTTGTCCCTGATTCCTTGGCTGGACAGTGATAGCCTCCAGGTTTCGCTTCTGTCCCCCTGACTTGGCATTATCCTCGTCATTTCGCATCCGTTCCTGGTCCCTGACAGCCTCTACTACCTGCACATAAGTGGTGCAAGCGTATGGTGCTACACTCATCTTCAATTAGTTATTTAGTCCTTCCTGAAATCAGCTTATCTTATTATTTTTGTCGTGTACCAGGTACAGGGCAAATCTGCTGAGCCTCGTGAATTCTGCTGAATACTCATCTACCGAACTCTTGTTATGCTTTAAGTAAGTGAACTTCCTTTCAAGCTCCAGCTTGGCACTCATAGGAAAGAATCTTTCTTCAAACCTTTTCTTGAATTCTTCCCAAGCACCGTTTCATTGGATTCTTCTAGATGTATTGAACTCCACCAGTACTCGGCCACGTCCTTTAGTTGAATTCTTACTAAAGACATTACGTCCTCTAGGACGACTTTGGCACCTTTCAACAATCCTTCGGTGCTCCTTAGCCATTGTGCTGCTTCTAATGGGGTTTAAGTTCCCTTAAATTCTGGAGGATTGACCTTTCGGAAATCTGAAAGATCCCCGGTCTTTGGGGCTTGGGGAACCTCAAGTCTTTCAAAAAGTCTTGCTGAAGTGGCTTGAGCTATCTGAACCTGTTGGGCATTGATGTAGCCTCCCTCCCCAGAAATTGTTGATATATTTTTTATATATTATTTATTTAATTTAAAATGGTAGTTTTATTTTAATTATTTAGTTAATTATTACGGTGGATGACTTTATCCATGATGGAGTTTTGAAGTACCAGGTGACTAGAAATCGTGGCACTAATAGTGTAGTGGCGTGCCTAGACTAGTGTATTGGCCATGCCAAGGAAGGCCGAGCCATAGTGATGTCCTAACTAGAAAAACCAGGCCAAGTTGCGACTTAAACCTTACCGAAGATTTTTATTTATTAATTATATTATTGTGTTTTATAGAAACTGTTTATACCATTTTAACCAGATTGGACCTGAACCAAGCTCAAGCCCGTGTAGGCAGAAAGTGTGACCAAGATGTTAGTGACGATATATTTTGTGTGTATGTATTTTATTAAATGCTCTATTACACATATTTTGTAAGTAATTATTATTAATATTATTACGATTATTATATATATAGGGATTTGATATTCATAAGATATCTAAAAGTATTTTAAATGATTTTCTTACTTATCCTGGTGTATTTTTGGAATATTTAGGCTACAACCCATATTTGTATACATACATGTGTATAGAATATATATAAATGAATATTTATAAATGAATATATATATATAATATATATATATGTATATTTGTGTATATATATATAAAGTTTATATATAAGAATATGTATGTGAGTATAATATATATATAAATGTGTGTATTCGTATGCATATAAAAATATATAATATAAAATATGTGTACGTGTATGAATATAATAAGTATTTAGGTATTGTATGTAATATATATAAATCTTATTTTGTGTAAATATTATGTTACGTATATATAAATATGTGTAGTGTATTTATATAAATATATACGGGCGTATTGGTATGAATAATTAATATACATGATATATATATATATATATATATATAATTATATAATATATATATATAGATATATTATATATTATATAATATTATATATATATATATATATATATATATATATATATATATATATATATTATATATATATACACACATATATATACACATACACATATATTATATACACATATATATACACATACGCGTGTATATATATATATATATATATATATAATATATATATATATATATATATATATTATATATATATATATTTATATATATATATCTTATTATATATATATATTATATAGATATATATATTAGGTAAAAAAATTTATATATATAGGTAAATTATGTGCATGTGTATATATAAATATATATTTTTGTGTATAGATATAATGTGTATAAAAAAAAAAAAAAAAAAAATATATATATATATATATATATATATATCTACTATATATATATATATATCTATATATAGATATTTATATATAAACTATATATATATATTATATTTATATATGTATATCGGGTATATATGTATGTATACATATACATACGTAATTATGTGGATATATATTATATATATATATATATATATATATATAATAATATATTTAGTTAAAGAAAAAGAAATCGGAAAAAGAAAAGAAAGGAAAACTAAAATAGAAGCCAGGCTCGGCCCAGCCGAGCCCAGCCCGTGCCCCTCTTCCCAGAACAGTGAACTAAACGACCCCCCTCCCCCGCGTTCTGTTAAACCTAAGTTCTTATATATATATATATAGAGATCGGAGGGTGACGGACAAAACCCTCTAAAACCCTAACGAACTCCCCGTCGCGCGCACCCCTGACCATGGGCGGTCACCCGCTGTTGGCGCCACCGCCGTGTCGGCCGGAGGCCGGAGGCTGGCCGAGAGCAGCCGCGCGCAAGGAGCACAAGAGCGCACAGCAGCAGCTCTTCGAACCCCACTTCGACGGTCAAATTCTTCGCGCTCGCTGGTTCATTTTATGAACCGCTTCTTCAGGTATGATCCGGACATACCCCACTCCGATTCTCTTTAGATACTTTGATTTGTTTTACGTCATGTGCATCGTAAACCGAGCCCGAAGTTTGGCAAAAAACTGATCCAAAATAGAACAGTTTCATAGACCAACTACCTTACTTTACGGTCACTTCTCTTCCAAACCATGAATGATTTTGAAAATGTATTTGAAGGAAGTTGGGGAAAACCTATAGGACAGAAAAACCTTTATTTTACTTTTAATTAATTCATTGTATTCGTCGAATAAAATCTGTTTAAAATTTGCTAAAAATCATGTTTCAGAAACTAAAAATTCATCCACACGACGTGTGTCCCGCCATTTCGGGCGACGTGGTCGCGAACCGAAAGCATCGAAAGCTGCGTAACGGCTTCGTGGTGGTGTGGGCTTTGACGGAATTCAAATTGGTCACGTGTGCGCGACGAATTTGATACGTATCCGTCAAAATTCACCGTATCGTGCACTTTGCAAATTCTCCAATTACTTTGTGCACGATCGTCAGATCGAGACGAAACTTGCACCAACAGGACCGTATCATTTCTATGGTCCTGTATGCCAAGTTTGGTCCAATTCTGAGACAGTCGAATCGTACGTCGTTTTGCGGGCCCACGGTCCCACTCAACGGGCGATTTTGTGCACGGCCCGCCGGAACCCAACTCTGGACATACGGTTGGTTCGTATTGGAAAACTGAATCTGTAGACATATAGTTTGATGACTTTAGAGACCATTGACTCTAGCACGCTTTTCGGTGCATAGCGGGTCCAACGACAGGACATCGTTTTTGCCCAAAATTACCGTTTTGCCCCTGTGTCCAGAATTGGACTTAAGGACAGGCAATCCTAGCTAATTTGACTATTCTGAGAATGTTGGTACTGTTTGTTTCAGCATCTGGAGACTTCTGTATGTGTTGATTGATTGTGGCTCATTGAGTGGTATATTATTATTGGTTTCACCAGCTAAGGACCTCAGGTAAGTGTATTTTCTGATTGCTTTCCGATTCATAGTAGTCTTTTCATTTCATGTCTATACATATATCTTGCTGCTTGTTGACACGCTCGTCACACGGAGTAATCGGGAGGGAAAATATCTTAGTAAACATGTGAACTACCCATAACTATCCCATTGTCTATTCGTGAATAATAGCATCTGCACACGACACGTGTAGATGCCAGATTTATCCCCTTAGCCGTTCATATGTCAAAAATGATATTTCACACCACCTAGATAGATGTCTTTTATTAGTTTTTCCTTGTTTACTTCTCTATCGTGCTATGTCATCAGTTATCTTCTAGTTTTTATCTCTCATATGTTATTTTTATGTCTTGTTAATTCTATTGTGTTTTCGCATTATCGTCGGTTTTATGTACTTGTTCCATTCCTGACTGGAAAGCAACATTTTACAGGTTTAGCCGCGATCACTCTTAACATTGGAAAGACTTGGGTATGCTGAGGATAACCTAGAAATAGAAAGCAATTGTAGCAATTTCATTAATTACAAAAATCTTGTATTTCATTTAATTATAAATCTTGTAAATGTTGCAATAAATTTAGAAATGTGAATGAGCAGCAATTGTGATTTTGAGCATTTATTTCTTGCGGGCTTGACAGCGTTCTACCGCCGACTCTGCGGCGTAGGCTGGCTTGGACACATCTCGTATCCGGAAAAGCGGGTGCGGGTCGTGACAAGTTTTTGTGGTGGCCCATGCAGGTCCGTTTTCGCAAAAGATTGTGAACTCGCGGTAGTAACATATTAGTCGTACTGTTGTGAGCCTGCGCCCAGGAAATGCTCATTCACAATTAGGTTTAAAATAATTTAAGAGAATGACTAGGACTAGGAGTCCCTTGTTCAAATTGACCGTTGGGTAGTTAAGGTTGTGAGATAGGCCATGCTATTTAAGAATTATTAAATTTAGATAGCTTGCTAGATCCCTATAGGTATACTATTACTTTTGAATATGACAATGTGACCCAATGTGGACATACCACTCACTTGGTAAGCTAGGCTTACCTATAATTAAGGCTTTGATCTTGATGAACTGTTTAATTTTCTTTTGCTGTATTAGAGATAAAATAAGTTAGAATTGCCTGTTTTAAATTCTATTTTGCTGTAAGGGACTGGCTTATAATTTCTGATGTTGCTATTCATATACAAATCTCGAGGCAGAATTGGTTCAAAGTTTTTCCCTCAACCATTTGAAATATATATGAGATAAATGTTAGGATGTTCTTATTTTTCTTTTCTTTAGTTATTTCCTCCCCGATCAGTATATTACTTTAAGGATTGAGACTTGTAGGCAGATGTTTACACTTTCTATCGTAGCCAATTAGTTTGAACCCTAGCTACTCCTTGAAGTCCTAGGAATATAGTTGGAATAGTTTAACGATTGCAATGGCCAGCCAGCAGCGCACTGGCGAGACACAGCCCATAAATTGAAATCATTTGGAAGAATTTTAGTTTATGAAACATTGCTAAAACTATTTGTAGTTGACCTCTTAGATCTTAGATACCCTTGTGTCAACGTAGGGTAGAGTATCTGAGCCTATCAAATTGAATCACGGAACCAAGAGTTTTGCCACAGCCAGAGTATACAGGCGAGACATAATTCTCGGTTGAAATGATTTCAGACGTGATTACAAGTTTAGGCTACTATAAGAATAGAAAGATGCCCGGTGTGACCCTAAGATCCAAAACTAATACTAAGGAAAGTCCTGTAAGTGAGTAGATGTTTCCCACCCTAGCATCCCGTGGTTTTGTGATCTATTAACAAGGAATTAACTGACACTAATAGGTTACTTAGAAAAATAGAACTCAGAAGTCCATAACCCATTAGTCGACCAAGGCCTTAGAGATAGGAAGATTATAGGAAGACTGTATAG
>JANAVB010013399.1:1335750-1458250 GCA_029216955.1 Iris pallida
TTGAGTCCTTAGCGACGAGCGAACCTAAGAGTCACAGCGGCTAATCACGAATAATGACCTCGTGGACCATCATGTGATAGGCCAATGCATCACCCCATGTTGAATGTCAATATTGTAAGAACGATACATAAGTTATTTTTTATGCAACTGTGCTAACATGTCTGTGCAGGGATGACTGTCGGCGATGGATAATTATGCAAATGATTTCTACTGTTATTGAGCCTACCATAGTTAGTTGTTAGATAGGTGCATGCTTAATTAGTTGGTAATGATTTGGTTGATTAAATATTATTAATTAGTTTCTTTTATATGCTAGTCATCATCTCTCCACGATATAGCTTATGAATTATTGTTAGAATTCTTTTAGGAGTTATGTATTTATATTATGCTATTAGAGACGTTTGATTTTTGAGGACAAAAATCTTTTAAGGGGGTAGTTTTGTAGCATTTGGTTTCCTAGTATTAAAATTTTATTTGGATAATTTTTTCATTTAATTTATATTTTATTACTATTAAGTATAGAGTGGTTTATATTATGTTTAAATGGAGATTTGATTTTGGGATCACACGGGATCATACCTAAGCCTATAGCTTAAGTATAATAAAACTAGGACATATATGGTCTCCAGGATCCCCAGGCAGCCTCTAGTGTATTATTTTATTATTGTAGATTTTTTTTAATTTTTGAGAATTTTTGGATAAGTTAAACCTATAGAATTTATTTTCCATAGGCTTTTACGATTTACTGTATGATAACACGAAGTGATTTTGAGCAAAACTTTTTATCTAGGCTTTAGACACCTAGAAAGTTTCTAGAAATTTCTAGGACTTTTTGGAGTTTTTTGGGATTTATTTGGAGTTATAATAAATTTTTAATAATTTCTGTAATTAAATAATTAATATACAGTCAGCAGTCCAGTCAACGACCCCTGGCCAACCTGTCGGCACTTAAATGAGACAGCCACCGCCTCTCTCCTCCGCGTATATTTTATATATATATATATATATATATATATATATATATATATATATATATATATATATATATTATATCTATATATATATATATATTATTTCTATATATGTTACTAATTCATGAAAAACTATAAATTCCAGCCGCCTTTTTGAGAGAGAGTTCTGTAGAATCTTGACTTTGCAGAGCGATTGCCGAATATATATATATATAATATATATTATATAGATATATAATATATAATATTATATATAGTTATTAATTCACGAAAACCTAGAAATTTTAGCCGTCTTTTTGAGAGAGAGTTCTAGTAGATATCTGACTTCGCGGAGCGATTGCGTCGATCTAGATCTGTTTCATGCGCCTTTTTTGTTAGAAGCGTGTTGAGGTTAGGTTTTCGAATATCTACTTTATTTTTTGTTCGAATTTCTGGATAATTAATGAGTGTCGGTTGTCCAAAATTGATGTGTCGTACGCTTTTCGAGATTCCAAGGGATCCCGAACTCCGATTCACGATTCGTTTGAAATTTGGAAAGCTGACACCGATCTCTAGAAAATATAATTTTTCCATAAATTTAGAGTTTCATCTAGTATTTTATTTTATTCATAGAATTCAGTTTGGTCAACGATTCATCGATTTGGTCACGGTTAGCCATAATGCGATAACTTTTGACCAAATCGTGATTTATGGCACGGTGGATTTCAGTGCACTCGTGGCCTGAAATCTACTATGTTGCACACTCAAACTTTTGAATTCATAATATTTGACTAGTTGTCAATAGTATGTCTCGGTTTGCGTGCCACGGGTCCCGAATTTGGATCTGTGACTTTCCTTGGCCAACTATTTGTGTTAGATTCTATTTTCAGATTAACTAGGTTTTCATTAGTGTATTCTAGAATTAAAATAATATTAATTATGTTAACCATTAGCTACTTTTTAAGGTTTTTAGAGTGGGAATTGTATATCTACTTGTGGTTGTTTGTGCGACGGGGTTCGTAGGATGATGGTATGATTTGATAGCTTCTAGGTCAGAGTTCAACTTGTGAATTAATCTGTCCAGGAGTTCAGGCAAGTACTTGTTGACCGTTCATGTGCATTTACTTATTGTTATATTTTACTTATACATGATTTTCTCTGTGTCTTGACTGTTACACACATGAGAGTTGAGTATTGACTGTTGTTCATATTTCTTTATCGTTATCGAGACCGGTTTTTCAGGATAGAGAGGTTTGGATATTGGAGGGGTAAAATTACTAGGCACGTGGCAAAGTCAGATTGGTTGTTGGCAACCTCTCTTCCGGTTACGGCGGGCCTTCATAACCTATCGTTCGCCCAAGCCATCTATGTGAGGAACGTTGTACTTCTCACGACACGTACACTACGAGTGATTATGTGAGTCTCTTTACTTTTCATGCTTGTTACTTCCTTATTAGTTTCTTCCATCCCATGATTTGTTGTTCATATTGTTCATTATTCCATTGGTCATTATTTTCCATGTTTGGTATTTTATTGCTTTATATTGTACTTGTATCATGTTGGTTTAGACTGTACTTGTTCCAATCCTGACTGGATAACTATTTTTTAGCTTTAGACGACAAGATCTGTCCCGAGGTCTACGGTGATTATGTTGGCTACACAGACGTCACTGGCGTACCCGGTTCCAGTACTGATGCGAATTAGCATATTTCCTTCCTTATGGATTCGCATTAGTTAGTTGTTATAGTTATAGAGTTTAGTTTGTTTTATTTACTACTATCTGGGTTTGTTCTCTAGACTTTATGAGTTATAGTGGATTATTTGATAATTATGATATTGAGACTATTGGATATCTTTGGTGATTATTGCTGGCTTAGTTGTAGATGATATGTGCGTGTTGTGCTTGTTTGTGGACCATTCTTATCATAGACAACGTACTACCGCCGATGCTACGCGTGGGCTGGACTTGGCACGAACTCGTATCCCAAAATTGGGAGTGGGTCGTGACACTAGCGGAAATCGAGATACCACCGCAGTGACCAAATCGACGGGAACACCTGAGATTGTGCCCGTAGATGGTGACGAAGCCTAGCCGGCGCACATGCAGTCTTCCTTTAAGCCAAGGTGTCACGACCCGCACCCCTTTTTTTTTTTTAAAACGGATACGAGACGTGTCCAAGCCAGCCTACGCCGCAGTGTCGGCGGTAGAACGCTGTCACGGCCATGAAGATCAAAATCAGAAAAATCCAATGCTCATTCACAGAAACTAATTTAACTTACATTGATTACAAGTTTTACATTTGAAGAAGAATATAAACTTGTACAAATAAAAGAATGGCTACATCTCAACTATCTAGCTAGTCTCTAGGCTTTTGTCTGCAAGTATCCCCGTCACTCCCAAGCTAAGAAAATCCACGGCTAACCTAAAAATGTTGGTTTCCAGTCAGGAATGGAACGAGCACAATTCACTGAATGCAATTTCAAATAAAGAAGATAACTATAAAACAAAGGTTAGACATCAATTATGAGTTTTGAAAATAAACAGAAAATACAGAAAACCAATAGTAAATAAATAGACACAACAGACTTTTTCCAACTGCTAGAAGTACCTTTGATATGTGATCGGTCTCGGGAAAATTATGCGACACTGTCTACACTGTCTAAAGTTACACTGTCTACACTGTCTAAGTTACACTGTCTACACTGTCTACACTGTCTAAGTTACACTGTCTACATTGTATAAAGCTACACTGTCTACAGAAAATATTGCAATAAAGAAACACTGTCTACAAAATAATAATCACGATCTACACAATTTAAATGCAATAATAATCATGGTCTACACTGTCTACTTTGCAATAAATAAATCACTGTCTACACTGTCTAAGTTATACTGTCTAAGTTACACTGTCTACACTGTCTAAGGTCAGATCACACATCGTTGGTACTTCTCATTCCCGACTCAACAATTTAATAGAAAATAATCACATAACCAATGGCCAATCAATGAAATATAGTAAAAATCAATATCGAAATGCAGACAATAAACTGTACTCGCCTGTGGTCCTTTGCTGGTGAAACCGACAATCTGAACTACTCAATGTGCCACTATAGTCAAAACCCGTACAACAGTCCCCGGAAGCTTTAATAAACAATACCAATGATCTCAAAATAGTCCAATTAGCGAGGATTGCCTGTCCTGACGTCCAATTCTGGACACAGGGGCAAAACGGTAATTTCGGGCAAAAACGATATCCGCCGTTGGACCCGCTTTGCACCGAAAAGCGTGCCAGAGTCAACGGTCTCTAAAGTGGTCAAACTACATGTCTACGGATCCAGTTTTCCGATACGAACCCAACCGTATGTCCAGAGTTGGATTCCGGCGGGCCGTACACAAAATCGTCCGTTGAGTGGGACCGTGGGGCCCGCAAAACGACGTCCGATTCGACTGTCTCAGAATTTGACCAAACTTGGCATACAGGACCAGAAAAATGATACGGTCCTGATGGCGTAAGTTTCATCTCGATCTGACGAGCGTGCACAAAGTTATGACTGAATTTGTATTGGACGGATACGGGGCGATTCCGACGGATACGCGTCGAATTCGTCGCGCACATGCGACCAATTTGAATTCCGTCAAAGCCCACACGACCACGAAACCGTTACGCAGTTTTTGATGCCTTCGGCTCGCGACCACGTCGCCCGTTTTGGCGGGACGCACGTCATGTGGAGCGATTTTTATTGATTTCTAAACAGATTTTTCTAAAAGTTTGAAGCTGAATTAATCACAATTTAACCAATGAAAAATAAAACTATTAATGGGGTTGCCATCTCGTATATGTTGTCAACAAATCTGTTCAAGTGGTTTCCCAAGGTTCGCGTTATCCTAGTCGAAAATCTATCGTGAACTTAGGGTTTTAGTACCGTTTCTAACTTCTAAAAATCGGGTTTTTCCTCGATTTTGGGATTTGATTTTCTTCGCATATATCGCGAATCAAACTAAAATAATTGAAGGTTTGCGAACTCGGTTAGGTTGTCGAAATACCTGCGAAGACGGTTCGACCATTGGTCGACCGAGCGCGACGAAAAGCTATCGCGAAGTCGGTCTCTCCGTGCTACCGCTGTTGTTGAAGTCCGCGCGGACCTGCTCTGTTTCGTGCGGCCGACGGTCTTGGCCGGCCGGCGGTGGCTCCCCGCCGCGTGCGCGCAGGGCCAGGTGACCGCCAGGGTTTAGGTCGACGTTCGGTTTTTAGGGTTTTTGTAAAAAAACGCTCGATCCCTTCCTTTTATACGCAGTTTCCGCGAACAAAACCGAGCAGAGCTCCGGCTCAGCCTGGCTTTGGCCGAAGGCCCCTCTCGGGTTTGGGGGTTCCGGGTTATTGGGTGTGGGGGAAATGCCCGTAGAGTTTGATTGTTTCTGTTGCTTTTCCTTTTTTGCTTTCCCTCTTTTTTTCCCTATTACTATTTGTTTGTTTCTATTTTCATTACCTATTTCTATTAACAATATATATTTATCCATATATATAAATGTCTATGCACATTTCTATATATATATTTTACACACATATACATATATATTTACACCCATTTATATATACATTAATATATATACCAATACATATACACCTATATTTATATTTATATATTTATACATATACGCACAGACATACATTTATATATTTATTTATACACCCATATACAAATAATTACCCCAAGAATATATCTCTATATTTTTCTATGTGTATATATATATCAATAAGAAAATGATATATTTCCTCTTCTCATTATATATATATATATATATATATATATTACACAAAATATATATGTCTCTATATAAAGAATTAAATAATGATGACTAATAATAATAAATAAGTTATATATAAATACCACAATATTAACATTTATAATAATAATCCTAATAACACTGAATTTAAACCAATATTATAATTCAGTGAACTCATCAAGTACACCATTTATTTGACTCCAGATATTTGTACAATTATTATAGAACAACATTTAATAAACTATTAAATATTTAGAAAATACTGGTCAAGTCCTAAAAATAAAATAAGAATTATTTGTACACACATAAAATGTCTACATGGCTGACTTTGGTCCTTCTTCATGTCCACATGGGTTTGAGTTCAGTTCGGGTCCAGTCTGGGCTAAAATGGTATAACTGATTTCCCTAAAACACAATATTATAAATAATAAATAATAAACTTCGGTAAGGGTTAAGTCGCAACTTGGCCTGTTTCCCTAGTTAGGACATCACTATGGCTCGGTCTTCCCTACCAGGGTTAATACACTAGTCAAAGCACGCCACTGCACTATCCGTGCCACGATTTTTAGTCATCTTGTACTTCAAAACTCTACTGTGGCTAAAAATCATCTACCGTAATAATTAACTAAATAATTATTTATAAAACTCTAAAACTCATCGTTTAATATAAAATAAATAAAATAAAAATATTTAAAAAATTTCAGGAAGGGGAGCTACAAATCTACCCACCTTAAAAATAATTTCTTTCTCGAAATTCTAATTCGTAATTATTCCTAAAAATTCAAAAAGAAAGTCTATTGTAACCTTAATCTCCTTCAATTTTAATTCCTCAAAATAATTTATATCCTCCTCCTACCCATTTCGTAACTACCACCCTTGAGGGCTTCTACCCACCTTTGGTCACACTACTTCCTCAAATTACATGTCACTAAAACTTTATAATCATTCAACTACATGCAAAATTCTTCCAATGGATATCTATCGCCTATGGTATCTATAATCCTCGCATATCTATCAAGCAACTCAAAATTCAATTATCAACTAACTTATACCATAACCTCTGCTAAATTCTAAGCAACACGGTTATCAACCCCCAAAATAGGAAGGACGAGAGTCAATGGTACGAAAAGACGAGGAAGAATAACTGTGAACAAGCACGAAGTTTCAAGAGCGGTAGAGGATATCAAATGATACCGATAAAATAGACCTTATGAACCATTGACTTACTAGCTAGATTGGGGCTACTCCGTTCCAATCACTGGCTAACTTCGAAGAGACCCTTCGTTTCTTAGAGAGGCTCGCAACCTATGCACTACGGAAATTCCGTTCTCGAAATTAAAACTAAGCACGATTTCATGATAGAATAGAATTTGAGAAATCAAGATTGCGATCTATTCCGTGGTTATTTAAATGCACGAGCAAAGAATATAAATACAATACAAAATCGCATCGCGACTTCCAGGTAGATGGGATAAGGGTTACGAATGACTTCACATTCTAAGAAGGGAAGACAACATAATGGGTATAGGTACCTATTTCAGAAAGTTCAATTTTATAGTACAACTATGGTGGTACGCATGAATGGGTATTACTGGGTCTTAATGGGTTCCCCAATTGGCATCAGTCGTCGGTTGGATGAACCTTGGACTTCAATCTATATTTACTGGACAAGGTCCAATGGTAAAACTATTTCTACTCGGTTAGGGTAACCTAGAACAAGTTTCACCCAAGTGGTTGAGCTAGGTGCAGTCGGATTGGTTAGCTAGGTCTCTAGAGCCCTGAAGATGCGCCTTCTGTGACCTTTGTGTTTAAGTAGCACGAGAAGACACTAATGAGGGGCACACTAATGACAATGTGCGTAGTGGCTTCGAGTAGATCACCACCATATATTGGGTCGAAATAATGAGGTCGTGGTCAAGGCTCTAATGGAGGTTGGAAAAAGTATCGGTACTATGGTAAAAGTTATAACTAGTCCTTTTTACCTGAAAGTCGTACCATAAAAATAGAGTATAAGGGGACGTATTTGAGTGGGACATGATATACCTAGATGAAGGTGGACTCGTCTAGATCTTGCATGTGAAATTTGTTGGTAGGTAACAGCTGGTCTCGTGCTCCGAATATTAATGACACGGTCGGGAACACAAAATGATCTAAATGAAAAGTGGAAGTCCATGGAGCACTAATCATCATGCTAATGGAAATTGTTCTAATCAATTGGTAATAGTCGTATATCCTAAAATTTAGAAGGCTTACAGTCTACCCACCTTAGAAGTTAGGACAGGGTTTTAGGAATAGCGGGGTTAGAAGAATCCCAAGGTCCTGATATTGCACCTCGACTCTTGTTAATGGAGAATAAGGTACGACGTATCGAGATACGGTAGATATAAGTCAAGTCAAGAGTCGCTCCTTTCTAAATGGAAAACGAGTGTGTACAATAACACACGGTTGATAAAATAGAATGATCTATCCGTCCATAGTGCACAAGAGTTATCGACGGGGTAACCAACTCTAAGGCACATCATCTAAAAAGATTTCTGACAACTGGGTCGTGAAACTTTAGTTGTCTCAAACCTGTCAGACTATGGTCATAAGGGTTCTAGTAGTATGGGCTGCAGTGATCATGCATTGTTGTTGACAACTGGTATATCACAATTTGACAGGGTATTTAAGCTATGGTATTGGCTAAGCTAGTGACTATGGTGTTCCAACACTAGTTAGGTCTTAATAATAAAATTTATATAATTAGAGTAATATTTGTTGGAAATCAATCTCGGGATGAGTGTCTGCCATAGTCACGGTAAATTATTGTCCTTAGCCTTGTCTATTCATCTCATGTCTAAACTGTGGGCTTTGGACGAGGGACGGTTGAGTCAAGGCACAAGGGTTGAAAGTAAAGGCAATATTCAAGAAAATATTTAGAGACACAATGAATTGTTCCTTGAGAATAGATAGTCTCCTGGGTTGGCATTACGACTAAGGGTAAAACCCTAATCATTCTTAATTTCAGATGGCTTGAAAAGTCCCGATACAGTTTGGGGTCGAGAGGAGAACGCGTAACTCGATCGCATGGCTGGCGATAACTTTCCTTGTGTATACAACTACCAGAGCCATAGGGATACGCAATAAATTACGAGCTTCTGCCTTTCCGAACCAGTGAAAGACAAAAACCATAAAGAGTTCAAGAAAGATGTTACTGAATACAATCACGTAATTCAAGGGCGAATGTATAATTCAAGAGGAATTGTCAAGCAGTCGTGGATGAGATCCTAGATACCTATATATCTCCATCCACGTAGTGTAATTAAACGAAGAGCGAACAAAATGCATCATAGTTGATCAGACCATAATACACTGATTCTGATTAGACAATAAGTTCGCAGGCGTCCCCACTAAATATATGCCTCGAATCAAGCTCGAGAACAGAGTGAGCTTGCAAAACTAGGCTGTAATAGCAGCGTTGGTTAAGATAGTCAAATATAATTTTACCAGATTTTTGAAAGGAAGCACAGGTAGTTAGAGTTTTGTGAGAATCAACCTTGCCCGGTGTTCCTGCTTATACAGTCTCCCTACTATCTTCCTACCCATAAAGCCTTGGTCGACTAATGGGTTATGGGTCTCTAAATTCTACATTCTGGGTAAACATATTAGCGTCAATTAATATCCCCGTCAATAGAGCACAAGGACCATGAAATGCTAGATCGGAAGACGTGCTATCCATCTTACAAAACTTCCACTAATATTGGCTTCGGATCTTATGGAACACACATGGTACTGTCCTATCCTCTATAGTATCCTTAACTTGTAATCACATCTGAAATCATTTCACCGAGGATTATGCCTCGTTCGTATACTTGGGCGATGGTAAACTCGTGGTTCTGTGATTCAGATGCGATATACTATCAGATACTCTACCTTATCTCGACACCCGGGTAACTATGATCAAAGAGGACCACTAGCCCTAGTTTTAAGAATATTCTATAACCTACAATTTCCTTAAAAATTTCAATTCTAGGGTCGTGTCTCGCCAGTGCGCTGCTGGCTGCAGTGAGTCCGTAATTCAAATAAATGGCGACAGTGCGCTGCTGTCCTGCCATTATGAGTCAACTAATATTCTTTTAACTATATCTGTAAAACTTCATGGGCTTCTATAGATTCAAACAAGTTGACTATGAAATAAAGCGTAAACATTTATCCTATCAGGCACAACCCTTAAAATAAAGGATTGAACAAGGAAAAAAATATCTGAGGACAAAAGAAATACAAACATTCTAACTATTCCATGTGTATTCAAGCCTTTGAGAAAAAACTTGAATCGAAACTAATTTGAGGTTCATCTATGGATAACATAAAAATAACAATTCTTAGGGCAAAATAGGAACTAAATAGGCAATTTGACTAAGATGTGAGGATGATATCAAAAGGGCAAGGAGAAAGAATTGCACCATTTATCAAGGTTAGATCATTAATTCTATGTAGCCCTGCCTTACCAAGGGAATAATCTATCCAAATTAGATTACATCGTCATATCAAGAGATACTAGTGTACCTATGGGGATCTGATAACTATCAAAATTAATAACTCCTTATCTATATTGCATGGCCTAGACTACCCATCGGTAAATTTCTATAAGGGACTCCTAGTCCTAGTCATTCTCGTAAATTAAATTAATTTCTAATTCGTGAATGAGCATTTCCTAGTCGCAGGCTCGCAGTAGTACAACTAACTTAAGTACTATCACGAGTTCGCATGATTTGCGAAGACTGACCTGCATGGGCCACCACAAAAACTTGTCACGACCCGCACCCGTTTTTTTTTAAACGGATACGAGACGTGTCCAAGCCAGCCTACGCCGCAGTGTCGGCGATAGAACGATGTCACGGCCATGAAGATCAAAATCACAAAAATCCAATGCTCATTCACAGAAACTAATTTAACTTACATTGATTACAGTTTTACATTTGAAGAAGAATATAAACTGGTACAAATAAAAGAAAATCCACGGCTAACCTGAAAATGTTGGTTTCCAGTCAGGAATGGAACGAGCACAATTCACTGAATACAATTTCAAATAAAGAAGATAACTATAAAACAAAGGTTAGACATCAATTATGAGTTTTGAAAATAAACAGAAAATACAGAAAACCAATAGTAAATAAATAGACACAACAGACTTTTCCCAACTGCTAGAAGTACCTTTGATATGTGATCGGTCTCGGGATAATTATGCGACACTGTCTACACTGTCTAAAGTTACACTGTCTACACTGTCTAAGTTACACTGTCTACACTGTCTACACTGTCTAAGTTACACTGTCTATATTGTATAAAGCTACACTGTCTACAGAAAATATTATAATAAAGAAACACTGTCTACAAAATAATAATCACGATCTACACAATTTAAATGCAGTAATAATCATGGTCTACACTGTCTACTTTGCAATAAATAAATCACTGTCTACACTGTCTAAGTTACACTGTCTACACTGTCTAAGGTCAGATCACACATCGTTGGTACTTCTCATTCCCGACTCAACAATTTTAATAGAAAATAATCACATAACCAATGGCCAATCAATGAAATATAGTGAAAATCAATATCGAAATGCAGACAATAAACTGTACTCGCCTGTGGTCCTTTGCTGGTGAAACCGACAATCTGAACTACTCAATGTGTCACTATAGTCAAAACCCGTACAACAGTCCCCGGAAGCTGAAATAAACAATACCAATGATCTCAGAATAGTCCAACTAGCTAGGATTGCCTGTCCTTACATCCAATTCTGGACATAGGGGCAAAACGGTAATTTCGGGCAAAAACGATGTCCGTCGTTGGACCCGCTTTGCACCGAAAAGCGTGCCAGGGTCAACGGTCTCTAAAGTCTTCAAACTACATGTCTACGGATCCAATTTTCTGATACGAACCCAACCGTATGTTCAGAGTTGGATTCTGGCGGACCATGCATAAAATCGCCCGTTGAGTGGGACCGTGGGGCCCGCAAAACGACGTCCGATTCGACTGTCTCAGAATTGGACCAAACTTGGCATACAGGAGCAGAAAAACAATAAGGTCCTGATGGCGCAAGTTTTATCTCGATCTGACGAGCGTGCACAATGTTATGACTGAATTTGCATTGGACGGATACGGGGCGATTCTGACGGATACGCATCGAATTCGTCGCGCACATGCGACCAATTTGAATTCCGTCAAAGCCCACACGACCACGAAACCGGTACGCAGTTTTTGATGCCTTCGGCTCGCGACCACGTCGCCCGGTTTGGCGGGACGCACGTCATGTGGAGCGATTTTTATTGATTTCTAAACAGATTTTTCTAAAAGTTTGAAGCTGAATTAATCACAATTTAACCAATGAAAAATAAAACTATTATTGGGGTTGCCATCTCGTATATGTTGTCAACAAATCTGTTCAAGTGGTTTCCCAAGGTTCGCGTTATCCTAGTCGAAAATCGACCGTGAACTTAGGGTTTTAGTACCGTTTCTAACTTCTAAAAATTAGGTTTTTCCTCGATTTTGGGATTTGATTTTCTTCGCGTATATCGCGAATCAAACTAAAATAATTGAAGGGTCGTGAACTCGGTTAGGTTGTCGAAATACCTGCGAAGACGGTTCGACCATTGGTCGACCGAGCGCGACGAAAACTATCGCGAAGTCGGTCTCTCAGCGCTACCGCTGCTGTTAAAGTCCGCGTGCGCCTGCTCTGTTTCGTGCGGCCGGCGGTCTTGGCCGGCCGGTGGTGGCTCCCCGCCGCGCGCGCGCAGGGCCAGGTGGCCGTCAGGGTTTAGGTCGACGTTCGGTTTTTAGGGTTTTTGTAAAAAATGCTCGATCACTTCCTTTTATACGCAGTTTCTGCGAACAAAACCGAGCAGAGCTCGGGCTCAGCCTGGCTTTGGCCGAAGGCCCCTCTCGGGTTTGGGGGTTCCGGGTTATTGGGTGTGGGGGAAATGCCCGTTGAGTTTGATTGTTTCTGTTGCTTTTCCTTTTTTGCTTTCCCTCTTTTTTTCCCTATTACTATTTGTTTGTTTCTATTTTCATTACCTATTTCTATTAACAATATATATTTATCCATATATATAAATGTCTATGCACATTTCTACATATATATTTTACACACATATACATATATATTTACACCCATTTATATATACATTAATATATATATACCAATACATATACACCTATATTTATATTTATATATTTATACATATACGCATAGACATACATTTATATATTTATTTATACACCCATATACAAATATTTACACCAAGAATATATCTCTATATTTTTCTATGTGTATATATATATCAATAAGAAAATGATATATTTCCTCTTCTCATTATATATATATATTACACAAAATACATATGTCTCTATATAAAGAATTAAATAATGATGACTAATAATAATAAATAAGTTATATATAAATACCACAATATTAACATTAATAATAATAATCCTAATAAAACTGAATTTAAACCAATATTATAATTCGGTGAACTCATCAAGTACACCATTTATTTGACTCCAGATATTTGTACAATTATTATAGAACAACATTTAATAAACTATTAAATATTTAGAAAATACTGGTCAAGTCCTAAAAATAAAATGAGAATTATTTGTACACACATAAAATGTCTACATGGCTGACTTTGGTCCTTCTTCATGTCCACATGGGTTTGAGTTCAGTTCGGGTCCAGTCTGGGCTAAAATGGTATAACTGATTTCCCTAAAACACAATATTATAAATAATAAATAATAAACTTAGGTAAGGGTTAAGTCGCAACTTGGCCTGTTTTCCTAGTTAGGACATCACTATGGCTCGGTCTTCCCTACCAGGGTTAATACACTAGTCAAAGCACGCCACTGCACTATCTGTGCCACAATTTCTAGTCATCTTGTACTTCAAAACTCCACTGTGGCTAAAAATCATCTACCGTAATAATTAACTAAATAATTATTTATAAAACTCTAAAACTCATCGTTTAATATAAAATAAATAAAATAAAAAAATTTAAAAAATTTTGGGAAGGGGAGCTACAAAAGGACTTCTTGGATGTGAAACCTCCGAAAGTTAAGGGCAGGACATCACTAAATAAGGGGGTGGACTGGATTGATAAAATGGAGAGTCTGTTCACATTCGTAGGAGTTCCGAGTAGCAAGAAGGTAGTTTGTGCCGCTTTGCTACTACAGTTGCAGGCAAAAGATTGATAGAAAGTGAAAAAGTCGGCACTGCTCGCGACCGCTAGGGGTGAAAAGATTTCTTGGGCCTCGTTCAAGAAGGTGTTCTTGGAACAATATCTGCTTGCTGCCATCTGTCAAAAGATGGAGAACGAATTCATGGCACTATAGCAGGGGAGCATGTCTGTAGAGGACTATGAATCTGAATTTGCTAAGCTGGCAACGTTTGCTATTGTAATGATTCCAAATGAGGATGTTTGCATAAATCGGTTCATTCAAGGCCTGAACGATAACATTCATGAGAGTGTTCTAAACCGGAAGTGTGATTCATATAGCAAGGCCTTCAAGGCGGCAGTTCAGGTGGAGCAATTTTAGCTGAAGAGTGCGCCAGTAAAAGCTCAGATTGGGAGCAATCACTCTAGGAAAAGGTACTTTGATGGTGAAAAAAAGGTCGATAGGGAACTCCAAAATAAAACGGTGTGTACCTACTATGGTCGAAGGGGGCATGTGAAAGATGACTGTCGTTATGCAAAGGGAGTACAATACGGACACTGCAGCATTCGGGGGCACACTAAAGCGGAGTGTCATTCCGTTAACAAGGCTTGCTTCAGTTGTGGTCAACATGGCCACGTTCTCAGGAATTGTCTGAAAAGAAACCAAAATGATACTGAAGAGCGTGGGCCACTGAGAGACCCGCCGCAGATTCGAGACAATTCGCATAACCAGCAGCTGCGGACTAATGCTCGTGTCTTCAATCTATCCACCTTACTCGATCCTGAATGCAGTACTGGAGGAGGTGAGCTTGTTTCTTAAGTTTTGAGGACAAAACTTTTTTTCAGTGGGATATTATGTAGTGCCCCGCTCCATGCGGTCCACTATGCAATACCCACGGCTTGCTGACTCAGTCTTGAACTGAGTATTTGGGGAAACCTTTGTCGGTATCGATTGATCACGGATGAAATGTAATAAACCTTTCCAATTGATGGATCGGCTTCTATTGAAATAAATCCAAGAGTTTTGTTGGATGCTTTTTTTTGCTGCTTGGTTTTGATGAATGCGTTTTCGTGTTGGTTTTCGATACTTGGTTTTTATAGTTCGCTTTCATCGCATTTTGCATTCATTCCGAATCTTGAGAGGAAGAGACCGAGGTATGCTAATTAGATGTTGGTGCCAATACAGGAGGACATATAGGCGGCGCGTGATCATTGCGTGAAGTCCCTCATTCTCTCGAATAAGATTTAATCTCGGTGAGTTGCTTCAATCGGGCTGTTTGCAAAAAATAAAAGCTTGATTACAAACTAAGAAAAGAGTACAAGAGTACAATTGATTTTTAAAAAAGTACAACTGCAGAAATCTGAGCAGAAGACGATCACTTTATCCCTTGGACGATGTGATATCGAAGACACGAGCCTCTGAAAGATGCAACAAGACTTTGTCAGTAGATTATGATCATTAGTGATGCTTTAGAACTGATTTAAAACTCTATTTATAGAGTTTTGAAATAACTGTTTTCTCAGGTTGTGCGCCTTCTATCCAGTTGCGCGAACGGTTTTTTTGAACTGCTGGGGACGCATGGTATCGTTTGAGTGAGATACGCGTGGTTGTGGGCAGTGTAGTGGACACGTTCTTCGAGATTAGTGGCATGTGCGCCACATCATCCAGCTTCTGAATAAAAGTTGATCAGGTGGCGCTAACTAGCCAGGTTGCGTGCGGGCACAACTCAACAACTGGCACCTTTGACTAAGTCTTTTGTACTATTTTGATTAATTTACGCGCCACTTGACACCTTGTGCGGGCTAGCTGTTAGCATTAATTACATGCTGACAAAATCTTCTCGAGTGTCGTGTTGTACGGGATTCGAATGGATTTTCTTCGACTAACGAGCTGTCAAAGCTGTCAGTAATGATGACAGCCGTTACAGCTTCTTGAGAATACTTGCCATGTAAAGCTCGCGCACCCTGGTGTAGGCGCAACCTGATACTGGCGTAACCTAATGATCAGGCGCAACCTAATGATTTGGCGCCACTTGATGATGGTGCACTTTAATGAGTGGCGCCCCTTAATTTTTAACTTCTACAAGACTATAACGCCCTAGTCCCAAAATACGTAGAACTAGGAACGTAATCATGCAAGCTGCATACATATGAAGTATAATCCAATATGTGGAACCATCGTATGTATACATAAGCTGTAAAGTATAGAAAGCTACGACACTAATCTCATCCACAAATAAAGAAGAAAGAATTTATAATAACTTATGAATTATTGTTTACACAAGTCGTTGGGTGGAGACAAATCCATTACCAATAAAGAGAGAAATCCAAAATTAAGGAACTTGTCGAGCGATGCGAAGACGATTCAAGTGCAATCATCCTCGATGGAAGAGAGCAAGTCATGGCCTTGGTTAGAGCACCTACAAAACATCACAAAAGTGTACCTGAAGAAATCACCAGGTCCTCAGAGGGACGTAACAAGACATATAATATCATGCCATAAACTGAATATAGTTAGCTCAACATAAAATTGCATATGTCTAAATAGATAAAGTTCCTTAACCATTCTAGATAAAAATGCACTTTGAAGACAACGTTCCACACAGTGGCCTTCCGAAACTAGAAATATGGCACATTAGCATTTCATCCAAGGCACTAGTGGCACCTAGAGAAAGTAAATAAGTGCACGACACACTATCTCTCGAGTGAGTCATTAACGGCAGCTAGAGAAAAATAAATGCACGTCCCACTAGCACTCAACTGAGTCACTAAGGGCATCTAGAGGAAAGTAAACGAGTGAAAGCCCCTACACTTAATAGCTGTCTTCTTCCTCCCCAAGCACTACATGTGCTGTATCCACATCACGATATTTCTAATAACCACTTAGTCTTCTAGACATCCATAACTATTAGCGGTCATATCCTAATGCACGACCTGTATGTACCGATGATCAGTTTGCTTGCCAGTCTGTATCTATATGCGACTCGTGACTTCATGGCGCACAAGTGCTAACGCCAATAAATACGGCACACACAAAGGGTGGTCCCTTAACTCTAGGCGAAATGCATAAAGAAAACTAAAGTATAATAATTTGCATCTACATACAATTTTGAAAGAACAATTTTTACATTTGCTAAAAATAAATAATAAGTAAAAACATGCATGATATTGAGCAAGTAAATAAACAGTAAGGGCAAGGTGTCTTTCCTAGAGGTTGTGTGCAGAAAGGCGACGTCCGATGACTCAAATAGCCAGAATAGTGAAGCAATGAAAGCCAACTTTTACGAACGACTTCAGATGCTGAAATAAATATCATGAACAAATTTTGCATAAAAGAAATACCTAGGAAACGCCTGTCCAAAAGTCCAATTCTGAAACAGGGGCAAAATCGTACTTTCGGGTCAAAACGATGTCCGTCATTGGACCCGATTTGTACTGAAATGCGTGCCCGTATCTAAGGTCTCTAAAGTTATCAAACTACATGTATACAGATCCGGTTTCGAGACAAACCCATAGGTATGTCCAATTTTGGATTTCGATGAGCCGTGCACAAAATCGTCCATTGAATTAGATCATGGGGCCTGCAAAACGGCGATCCGGTCAACGGTCTCAGAATCGGACCAAACTTGGCTCACAGGACTAGAAAATTATTTTGAGTCCAATGGCGCAAGTTTTGTCGCGATTTGACGAGTGTGCAAAAAGTAATTGGAAAATTTAGAAAAGGGCCGATACGGCGTTCTTCAACGGATACGGGTCAAATTCGTCGCGCACACGCGACCAATTTGAATTCCGTCAAAGCCCACACGTCCAAAAAGTCGATACGTACCTTTCGATGCTCTCGGTTTGTGACGAAGTCGTCCGATTTGTCGGAACGGACCTCGTATCGAGGTTTTTCAAAGTTTTTAAAAGCTAATTTTTCGAGAATTTGGAATTTAAATTAAACAGAAATTATATGGTTAAAAATAAAACTGTTTGAAGGGATTCAAAAATGGTTAGGTTGTCTACAACTTCCTTCAGGAGTTAACTAGGATTCTTTTTGGATGAACCAAAATCGGCCTCCAAAGTTGAGGGTTTGGGACCGTTTCGCTATGTTCAAATTCCTGAAATCGGATTTTCTCAGGATTTTTAATTCGATTGTTGTCACTAGATTAAAGCGTTTGATCAAAACTATCCGAAGGTAATAGAAGATGGTCAGGTTGGGAACGTACCAGGGAAAATGGATCGAAAAATGATCCTACGGAGGTCGAGAATTTTTGACGCGCTGTCGGCTCCGGGTTGCTGCTGCCCTGCTGTTACTTCAACTGCTTCTGGTGCGCGCGCTGCGACGTCGGCCGACGGTGGTCCGACCTGTGGCAAGGAGGCACGCGGTGGTCGAGAGGTTAGCAGCAGTTGCTTGAGATGTAGAGTCGTGGCCGATCGAGTGAAGTCGATGGAATGGTTTTGATTTTTCGGGAAAAAACATTTATATATATTAAAATTTTTAATTTGATTCATGATCAAATTAAATCTATTTTTAGATTTAGATTGTGATTCAAATCGGAAGAGAATCCGATTTTGATTGGATTACAAGAAGATTCGAAATAATTTGGATAAGGATTGGAGAGTTTGAATTTTTGAATCGTAAGAGAGTTAAGTCTCTGTTGCAAAACAGAGCTCGGCTTGGCCATGCTCAAGGGAAAGGGATGAACTGTAGCAACTTTTGTTTTATTATTATTTTTGTTTACTTTTAAAAAAGACTATATAACTCTTATTTATGTATTGGAATAAGCAAGATACCATCCAATATATAAATATCTAATATGATATCTAATATATGAATAGCAAATATAAATTTGTATAACAAAAATCCCTAATATCTAATATACACCTATATATACCTCCTAGCATAAAAATATTAGTATAATTTAGAAAAATATATTACAAATATTTTTATCTACCAAGGAGTATTTATGTATTTATTACATATGAATATTTTTTTATATATTTAATCATAAAATACTTGGAGAATCCCTAACCCTAATATTATATATATAAATAAATATTTTGTAATTATTTATAAAAGAAATTATATATATATATATATATTTTATATATATATATATATATATATATATATATATATATATATATATATATATATTATGTAAAAAGATCTATTATTATTACAACAAGAATAAATGAATCAAGTTACAGATCATTTTAGAATATTAAAAAAATTCAATTCAAGCCAAAATAAAATAAAAATAAAACCCAAAAAATTAGGGTGTTTTACAAAGGCCTCCTTCAAAGTTTTCAAAGTTTGAAAGATTTCAAAATTTTGAAATACTTTGAATTAGAGGAAGTTAATACGGGTTGCGCCAGTCAACTGTTCAAACAAATTCTAAATTTTAAGCGCCAATTGCGCAACAGTTTCGAAAAGACTTTTTAGGCTATAAATAGCCATCCAAAGAGAACTTTTAACTTTTTATTGAAAGTTAATTCTCTTAAACTCTTTCATCTTTTCTTCCAGACTCTCGAAGCTCCTTCGACGATCATCAATGGCCCCAAATAAGTCTGCCGCCGTCAAGGGAAAGGCCATTGCTGGGCCTTCATCTCATGCACCACCGGTGAGAGCGTCTCAATACGTGCCACCATCATCACGAACTGAAAGAGCCAACCCGGCACTCGAAGGTGATTGAAGGTCAACTGCATTGACTGACTCTTTTTAGGGTTTTGGTCAATTCGCGCATCTCATAACGAGCGCTACCTCTGTTTAGAGTGTAGGCATACTTCATAACTTGTTCCTTCTCTTTTTAAAGTTTGGTTGCTATTCACACACTGTTCGTCTTTACGAACTGTGTTGCAAAATTTTTAAATTTGTGCTGTCTGACTTTGTACAAATGAGCAAATCAAAAGTAATGCAACTTGAAATCATACGCAATACAGATGTCGTACAACGCAGATATTGCACAACCAGATGTCGTGCAATACAGAAGTTGTGCAACACAGATGTTGACAGCGCAACCAGATCTCGCACAACAAAGATGTTGCACAACATAGATGTCGCGCAACACGAAAGTCGTGCAATACAGATGTCGCACAATCTATGATTTTGTGTGTTCTACTGCATAGAATAAAACTTTTTTTTTGAGACTAACTTTTGTTTGTTCTTTTTCTTTTTGTAGTTGATCTTAGAGAAGACCTGATGCTGAGAAATATGCTTCAGCTTTCAATGTATCAGAATATAAAGAAAACTTATCTCATATCCATAATATGATGCACCTGAATCCAGAAGGGCCATCCTCATTGCTCAATAAAGTAATACCTTGTTATGTCTGATGAATGGTGAATCTTTGGAAAGTGTAGATAATGTAGTTCATAAGATACAGCTTTCTTATTTGTAGATGCAGTGAAGAAAACATCTCAACTAAAGACCAAGAAAGAAGAAAGGATTTATCAATGTAAGGACAGAATTATATATCTCACTGAGATGTCAAGACATTTGTCCTTGTCTTGATATGAATTCTCCAGTCACCCTCGATGGATGGCATGGGACATGACTCCGATTCAGCAAGCCAGAGTCAGAAAAATATGTTATAAGTTAGGTTCGCAAAGCAAGGACCTATTTTACAGTACTTCAGCAGGTTCAGTTCTCATCTAAGGGGTTAAAAGCTGAGTTGTATACCTTCAGAAGATTCATCGATGCTTCTTACCGTCAGGGTGCCCATCTTTGCAAACACATTTGCTAAAGCTGAAGAAAGATACCCGGATCCGGCCATGCATTTGACAGGCCTAGTGAACCCAGACATGAAACGTTGGAGCAGCTTAGCGATTTGGATTCTGGATCAGTTCAAGGTTAAACTCCTTGAACTAGAACTTTATGAGGCCATCTGGACTACTGTTCACGGCTTTCGCCCAAATGCTCACATATTTTTGGCTCTTATTAAAAGATACAATGACATAACTAGTACCTTCATGACCCCTCACGGGGAAATTAGTTTTGTACTTCATGAGATGAAATATCTCTCACATCTTCCAATGGGTAGCAACCCATATGAAGAATATGTTCCCACTAATGAGGAACAGGATATCCTTTCTATTGAAAACTCTCAGATGGTGGCTGTGTTTGAGGAGCTTTTATGCTACTATAAGATATGCTCCCTTTATTACAAAAGCGCTTCCACAGGGACTTGTTATACTACCAAGTGGTTACCGTATTTGTTTTTAGGCCATATCTTTGAAGAAAAGATAATCGAGAGTCAGTCTTGCGATCCTTGTTTCTTCCAACCGCTCAGTCGTAGCGACATAGAAAAACTTATAGAAAAGTCCAAGCATACCGAATCTTGGATGTGGACTGGAACCCCTTTAAGGCTGGTGCTACTATTGAGAGTTATCTCAGGCAGGGTAACAGACCCATGTGAAAATAAGCCCAATTGGCGGGTTTTCTTTCTTTATGGCTGCGACGGTTCGTAGTTCCTGGGGCCAGTACAGTCGATAAATTTCACCGAGGCGTATTATTTACTGTTGTGCGTCTAGTATTTGGCCACAAGATGGACATTCTTTCAGCGATAACTTATCGCCTGATCGCAGAACTTCGTTCTTTTGTGGACACTATGCTGCACGATAAGGCTGCTCGACTGGATTTTACCCGCACCGAAATGCCATATACTTATTTGTTCGGGTGGTTGTTGCTACACCATCCCAGCTTGATGGACACTGATATGGGCGAAGTTGGGGGTAACTTTATCAGGCGTTGTTCTAATGCTCGTTAGAATATGAACGCCCTTTCAGAATACAGAAGAGCTTTGAACCGAGGATTTGGATGGAGATTTCAATGTGTTCCCCCTCCTCCAGGATATGAGAATCTTCTTCCACAACTCATGGATTTAGAAGCAGCACTTCTCCGTCTGTCTCCGACTATTTTTGCATGGTTGAAGATAATCCGTCCGTATCACCTAGTATATCGATTTGAGGAAGAGTATTTTCTAGAACCATATTTGCCAAGTCGATTCGCTCGACAATTTGGCTATGACCAGCTGCATGTGGGGAATGCCACTACTTGCCTTCAAGCCAAGGGTTTCTTGATTGTTGGTGCTAGGGCTGGGAGGTATTATAATGCCAGAGGCACCAAGGCTTATATTTTCTATGCCCCATAATCTTGCTCAGGGTCTGCGTATGTTATATTCATACGCGAATTTCTATACTTTGGCAAACACTTTTGCCAAAAACTTTCATCTGGCCCACAACTTTGCCAATTATAAGCGATCAAAGGCTGGAGTTCATACTGCTCAATTGTTCAGGGATACAGAAGATCGAGACCCTGTCGATGAACCTTTGGAGGCTTCTCTCGTAGGCTTCCTAGATGAAGTAAACGAGCCGTTGGATGTATCCTTAAAAGTATAAAAGAAAAAGTCTCCTGCCAAGGGGCTTAAGAAAAGGAAGACTGGAGATTCATCTGCTCCTTCGCATCATAAGAATCTTCCTTCTTTTCCTAAGGTTTCGGGGAAGAAAAAGGCGAAGACCACTTTGGTCATTAGTGAACAGCCTACTACTAGGATGACTCGGTCCCAGTCGAAGCAGATACATAGTGGGATCTCTCTTGGGCAGGGGAAATAACTCCTTCTTTGGTTCCAAAACAGAGTGGAGTCGCCCGAGAAAAAGTACACAGAATACCAGATGACCTTGATGAGGTCGAAGAAGAACCTGTAGCACCTCTGCTACGGAAGGCCAGAAGAAAATTGCTGGTGACTCGAGCAAAACGTCAAACAATTGACGCTTCCTCCCTCCAAAGGGAATTTGATATATCATTATCCTCACAGAAGGATCTACCATCTCAAAAAGGTAATTTCTATACGTTTAAGCATAATTTTAAAATATGAATGATATGTATTGATATTAGTTTTTCATATACAGAGACTACAATAATTGATATTCCAGTCTCAATTACTACCGAAAAATTCTAGGATATCGAGTTGTACGGACAACTGTTTTCGTAACTGCCCTGGCTGCAGCAGGAGTAACACTATCATTGTCATGCCCCAGAACCAAAATACTAGAGAATGGGGGCAGACACAGCCAGCTACGTATATAGAAGTATAATCCACCTCGATATACGGTCACGGCTGTCTAGATGTATAGGGGTTTATCTACAAACCATCAGTCTCTTATGGTCAAAAACAAGCCTAGTGTCTCAATCTCAAGCAAGTAATAATAGTTACAAGATGTTAGACTATCAGATATTCAATAGAAAGGCGTCCCATACAGATGATCATGAAGCTAGTCGTACAAAATATGATGACTAGCAAGAGTTTTAGTCATACATGATCAACCCTAGGATTTGTTAATCATGTTAGATCCCATAGGCAGACAAGAAATATAAGTATTCAACACGAGCTAACACTTGCTCGGTGGCTAAACGCCTCAAAAGAATACTTTTATAATAGAGCGGAAGAGCAAAATAAAACCCACTCGTTGCCAGGATTTCTTTTTGTGTTCACCATCTGGCTGGAAGGCGGGAAGATTCTCGGGTGCTGCTCCAAAATCTGGCCATACAAAACTAGCTGGGTCAGACCCCAGAAAGAGCAAGTACCATAAGGGAGGCTTCATTTAGGAACTAAAACCCGCAAGTTAGAACACAAAGCATAATAATAACAAAAAAATTGGAGGTATGAAAGTAGGGTGATAAACGATAAGATAACTAAGAAACTATTCCGGTAACCAAGTTACAACCCGTAAACCAAACAAGGACCGGGGTTGTAATCCTTCGTCTGAACATAAGTTAGTCTCTAACTAATTATCGACAAGTAAGCATAAACTGTAAAATGTCCCGAAGTAACCATGTACTGGCATTGTCTAGACAAGACTAGACTCCATTCATCAATCACGGCCAAGCAAAGAGTACGGCTTGATACTTTAACTAACTAGGATTATCACAAGCCTAGTTACTAACAAGATGCAACGAGATGTTCCAACAGTCACAAGCTGTCACGACCCGTACCCTGATTAGGGGCACGAGCACGTGGGTACGTCCAACCTACACCGCAGAATCGGCAGTAGGACGCTGTATAGGTCATCTGTAAATACTACAACTAAACAGTATATGGGTAGCTGTCATCTCCTCACAGAGGAATATAATATGGCATAACTCAATCACAAGATAAAACTATGATAGATAGCACGAAATGGAAATATGATAGAAGTAAAAACAGAAAATGATTTCAGGACCCAACACAGCTCAGAGATATAAACAACATCACGGAGTCACAAAATATAATATAGAATACTACAGTCTGAAAGCACTAGTTGGATCGCAGTCCAGGCAAACCTAACTAAGATATACTATTCTGGGTGTGCAAAGTCTAGTGGCTCAACTAACAGGCCACAGTCCCGGACTAAGTCTCCATCTATCTCAACCCCATAGTAGGTCGAGCAGTCTGCCTCAGAAACATCTGTAATATATCAACGGTATCCTGTCAAGAAAATGAGAAAGTACAAACACTAACAGCAATTCCATATAAATTGACAAATTCTGTAAGAGACAATTATAATGAAATATAAGACAAAGATATAGGATGACTTGGGAGCTATTCGAAAGCCGAGTTATAACCCGTAAACCAAACAAGGATCGGGGTTGTAACCTTCTTCTGAACAGAACTTAGCCTCCAATCAAGGTTTAGCATAAGATCATGTACACTACTAAAATATAACAATTTGGCGACGGACCATTAGCGACGGATCTTATCCGTCGGTAATAGCGACGGACTAGCGACTACCTTACGACGGACTACCGTCAGAAAGCAATGGATAATTTTTTTTATTTTTTTGTGTTAAAATCAGTCGCACATCCGTCGCTAATTTGACAAAAATTTATCGACAATTGATCTCCGTCACTAATATGTCGCACATTGTGGCGACAAAATCTGGAAAATATGGCACGATAAATTAGCGTCTAACTAGCGACGGATGTTCCGTCAGTAATCTAGTGGGTATTTTGCGACTACCTAGCGACGGATATATCCGTCGGTAGTCCGTCGCTAAATACTGTAACCTAACTTAAATTGAACCGACGGAGGGGGGAGGGAATTTTTCATTCCCCCTAAAAAGACTCTCTCTCTTCCCCCCTTCTCTCTCTATCCGACGACGAGCTCTCTTCGACGAGTATCTCTCTGGCGAAGCTCTCTCCGACGGGTCTCTCTCTCTCTCTCTCAGGTAAGCTCTCCCTTTCTCTCACTCTCTCTCTCTCTCTGTTTAGCATAACATATAGGGTTTTGGGTTGGTGGGGGGGTCGGCTGTCGCTGGGGCCGGCGGGGTGGGGAAGGGAGTGTGGGCGAGGGGAGAGGTTGTTGAGGGCGGGAGACAGGGTTTCGGGTGGGGGGGTCGGCTGTCGCGGGGGCCGGCGGTGAGGGGGGAGGGAGGGGACGGGGGGGTGGATGGTGTTGGGTGTGGGGCGGGGGGCAAGGGTAGGGTTTAGGGTTTATTGTCGGGGGGGGGTGAGAGGGAGGGGAGTGGGTGTTTGCTGTCGAGGGGGAGGGGGTGGGGTGGGGGTTTGCTGTCGGGGGTGGGGGTGGGAGAGGGAGAGGGGGATTTGCTGTCCGACGGGGTAGGAGAGGGGGTAGGGGGGTATCGATGGTTTCGGATCGGACCATTCCTATGAGTATCAGTGGTTTCGAATCGGAGTATCGGATAGGGGAAGGGGGTATAGGTGGTTTCGAATCGGACCAATCCTATGAGTATCGAATCGGGGGAGGGGGTATCGGAATCGGTATCAGAATCAGAATCGGTATCGGACCATTCCTATGAGTATCGGATCGGGGGTATCGGTAATATCGGTGGTTTCGGATCGGAGTATCGGATTTTTTGGTATTGAAAAACAAATAGCTATTAATAAATTATTAATATTAATAATTTATTAAAGGCAGGCGTGGAAGTATGAGTGATGATTATGCTGTAGATGGTGACGAAGCCTAGCCGGCGCACATGCATGTACATGGATGTACAAATGGAAGTATGAGTGATGATTATGCATGTACGTGGAAGTATGAGTGATGATTATGCTGTAGTGATAATTATTAATAGCTATTTATTGAAAAACAAATAGCTATTAATAATTCTCGTACATGGATGTACAAATGGCAACACGAGAGCAGAATTGGTGTGAGTGATGATTTTCAGGCAGGCGTGGAAGTATTTCTTAAGTATGCCATGAGCAAAGCTCAGTACATGGACGGTAACAAAATCAAGTGTCCATGTGTTAATTGTCACAATAGACATTACGAAGAAGTGGTGACTGTGAGAGATCATTTGACCCGTAAGGGTTTCGTACGTGATTATCGCCTGTGGTCATCGCAAGGTGAATTATATTCGAAAAGATAGGCTGCGGAAGCTGCTACTTATGCTTTTGATGATAATGCTGTAATGAATGTCCTCGAAGATGACGGATGCACTGTTGATTATGGAGACGTGCAGAACCTTGTACGAGATATGGTGTATGATGCGGCAGGACCTAACTTTGATCCGGAGGATCCTAATCCCGAGGCGAAGGAGTTCTATGATATGTTTCAAGTCGTAGATACTTCTCTATATTCTGGTTATGTGACTCATTCCGTACTGTCAGTGACGATGCGGTTGCTGAACATAAAGTCTGATTTTAACTTGTCACAATTTTGCTATGATCGGATCACACAACTAATCAAGGAGGTGTTACCGAAGGAATCAAAAGAGCTCCCAAAAAACTTCTATAAGTCAAAGATGATAATCCGACAACTGGGACTGAGGTACAAGAAGATAGATTGTTGTCGCAACGGATGCATGTTGTACTACAAAGAGAATTGTATATCAGAAAGTTGTAGCTTCTATAATGCGGATCGTTACAAGCCAGTGCAGGGAAAAGGAAAGTCAACTAGAAAATGATGTCCTTACAAGTATATGCATTACTTGTTGATCATGAAGCGCTTGCAGAGGATGTATATGTCTCTGAATACAACGGAACACATGACGTGGCACAGCGAAGAACGAATAAAGGATGAAGGAGAATTGTCACATCCTTCGGATGGAGAGGCGTGGAAACATTTTAATTTGTGTCATCCAGATTTTGCTGCAGAGCCTAGAAATGTACGCCTTGCGCTATGTTCTGATGGCTTAGCCCCTTTCGGACAGTCGGGATCTCAATACTCATGCTAGTCGATCATTCTTACCCCTTACAATCTGCCTCCATGGATGTGTATGAAGACTCCTTATATGTTCTTAACAGCTATCGTATCCGGTCCCAAAACTCTGACAAAGAACATCGATATATATTTACAGCCATTGGTGGATGAGCTGAAACAGCTGTGGGAGATCGACGCCACGACTTATGATATTTCCATAAAACAGACTTTCAGATGAGAGCTTCACTCATGTGGACAATCAATGATTTTCCAGCATACCGTATGCTGTCAGGATGGAGTACGCACGGCAACATGTCTTGTCCGATATGTATGGAAAATAGTAAGGCGTTCCGTCTTAAGCATGAAGGAAAACTTTATTTCCTTGACTGTCACCATCAATTTCTGCCCGTGAGCCATCCTTGGCGAAAGAACAAGGACGCGTTCAGATCTGGAAAATAAGAATTTCTTGATCCTTCTGCCAGATTGTCGGGATACGATATTTGGGAAGTTGTAAAGGATTTGCACACCGCAATAGAAGATCTATCGAACAATCGTGTCGAGGGGTTCGGACAAAGCCATAATTGGACCAAACAGAGTATTTTCTGGGACTTGCCTTATTGGAAAGATAATCTTATAAGGCATAATCTTGAAGTCATGCATATCGAAAATAATGTGTTCGATAATGTCTTCAATACCGTCATGGATATTAAAGGAAAGACGAAGGACAATCCAAAAGCAAGACAAGACATGGCCAAGATATGCAAACGTCATGATCGAAACTTGATAGAAAGGGGAGCTGGTGGACAATTAAGTAAGCCTATAGCGCCATATACATTGAGCAAGAAAGATAGATTAATAATCTGCAAGTGGATATCTACTCTAAGATTTTCCGACGGCTATGTGTCGAATTTGTCTAGCTACGTTGATCTCAATGAACGCAAGCTAACAGGAATAAAGAGTTACGACTGCCACGTGTTTATGGAAAGATTACTGTCCATTTCTTTGAGAGAGTTGTTGCCTTCTGTTGTATGGGTTTCGTTGGCCGAGCTGTCTACATTCTTCAGGGATATCTGTTCAACTAAGCTGATGGTACATCATATGGTACAACTTGAGGAGAAGATTGTCTTAACAATTTGCAAGTTAGAGAAAATATTTCTACCGGGCTTTTTCTACAGCATGGAGCATCTGTCGATTCATCTACCATACGAAGCCCATATCGGTGCATCTATTCATTATCGATGGATGTACCCCTTTGAAAGGTAAATAAAAATCGATATAATTGAAGTATAATTTTATAATTCATTGTTAATTCTCAAGATAATTTGTCTTTCTAGGTACCTACACCATCTAAAGAAGAAAATTGGCAACAAGACTCATATAGAGGCTTCGATATGCGAAGCATATCTTATCGATGAGGTGTCAAACTTTTGCTCCATTTATTTCGATAATGTCGAGACAAATCTAAATAGACCTCAAAGGAATGACAAAGACGTTGAGGATGGATGTATATTCAATTTAAGGGGAAAGCCTATTGGGGCTAGTAAGAATCGGTGGTTGACTGACGATGAGTATGATGCCGCGCACCGATATGTATTGTTAAATTGTGACATACAAGAAGTGAGAGATTTGAAGAAGTAACTGACTACACCTCGTTATAATCTCTAATTTGGTGAAGTTAGTGACTACACTTATTTTTATTCTCTCTAACAATGTATTTGGGGATAAAGTCAAAATAAGGACACCTGATATTACAGATGAGGGACTTCAAAGAGAGGTTGATTGTACCTTTCCGACCTGGTTTCAAAAATACATAAGTAACTGAGATAATATGTTATGCGGCTACCAATTAAATATATGCAAGTAAAACATTTAAATTATCATTATTTGTTTACAGGTTTTATTGCCTGAAACAACACTCACAAATGAGAGCATTCGTTATTTGGCATTGGGACCAAAGAAGCATGCGAAGACTTGGCCAGACTATGTCGTTAATGGCTTCAAGTTTAAGGCAACTCAGCATGCTATAAATGTCGAATTTGTCAATGACAACTTCAGTACTAAGGATTCTGGTGTTTGCATAAGAGGCACCATCTATGACGACGAGCCAGACTTTGACTATTATGGAGTGCTTCGGGATATTGTAGATTTATAATATAGTGCCCCATATGATATGCATATTGTGATGTTCAAATGTGAGTGGTTCGATATGACACCAAATATCGGTTGGAGAATCGATAAACAATTTGGATTCGTCGATATAAATCATCGCAGAAGGTATAGAGGGTCCGACATATTTGCGATAGCAAGTCAGGCTGTTCAAGTCTGCTATACAAGCTACCCAAGGCGTCGTAGAGATCGATTTGACTGGTGGGCAGTATGCAAGATTAAATCTAGAAACACATTCAACGTTGGAGACCCAGCAAACCAAAAGGACAAGATCAAAAAGCCCCAATACTTAGGACAACAGTCGGATACCATGGATGTTGAATTAGAGGTTGATATACCTCCTGCTGAGAAAAATAGAGGAGAGGAAGAGGTTGATATACAAGACTTAGATGTCAACCAGGAGAGAAAGAGACGTCTTGTCCCAAGTATCGAGACTGAAGAAGAAGAAGAAGAAGAAGAAGAAGAAGAAGAAGAAGAAGAAGAAAAGAAAAAGAAGAACTTGATAAGGATGAGGATGAGGATACAGATGAAGTCGACGATGAGGATGAGGATGATGATGAGAATAAAGATGAGGCCGAGGACGATGACGATGATTAAATATCGATATATTTCAGTTCATATTTTTGTCGAGGCCGAGGCCGAGGACGAAGACAATTCAGTTTAAATTAAACTTCTGTATTCTTCTTTCAGTTCATGTTTTTGTCGTTCGATCATCTACTTATTGTATGATTTTCCTTTTGTAGATGGCACTCCTAGTCCTACTCCTCTGGCCGACATTCGTCGCCCTGCTGTTGGTATTTATATTTTAGTTTAGTTTTATATTCATTTATACTTATATATTATTAATTATGTTTATGTGTTCTATTTACAGGGCATGTTTGCGAGCACTCGTGTAGGTGGTGTTGGCCGTGGTGGTGGTGGTGGTGGTTGTGGGCGTGGTGGTAGCGATCGTGGTCGCCATACGTATTCCTTGGATGTGACCTCCGATCCCGACCTGGAGAGCCCGGGCACAAACTCTTCCCGCCGTCAATCTACCTCGGTGCCACCGTTATCTTCGTCGAGGCCTGTGACTCCATCCGCTAGTGGATCCCTTCCTCCATCCGCTAGCGAATCCGTTCTGCTACTGGATACACCAGCGGATGCATCAGCAGGTGCAGCAGCGAACACAACAATTACTGCACGGTGGGCCCCGGAGTACCCCCGGATTCAATTTCATTCTGTTATCGGGGAGTACATGTACGAACTCGGATCCTCCGACGCCACCAGAGAGGCCGATGGGCGAGTTCCGACGAGAGATATGGCTCGCGGGTGAATCGTAAGTAAATTTAAGTAAATTTATTAAATTTGTTTCATTTATTCAAGTCAATAATCCAGTCGTTGCTTCTTTATAGATTCTTTTTGTGGGATGTTGCCCAGAATCTAGGGTGCATTATTCGAAAAAACTACCATGGCCCCTGCTTTAATTTTTCTGAGGTGTCTCAGGACTAGCAGTACGTCTGGCTCGACGAGATAAGGGTATATATCTTTTGGTTAATTATTAATTATTCTTTAATTCATTAATTTTTTTAATTATGTGATATTTGAATTTGTGTGTCAGAGGACGTTCTGGTGGCCCTCCCATTGCGAGAAGCCGATCCGTAGGACCTACAAAGCCGCCACCGGGAAGAAGATACGGGATGCGGTGTACGACCTTTGTACGACGCATACGAAGAAGGACTAGATTCGGACGGAGTACTATGAGGAGATGTTGGAGAAGATGGATACTCCTCAATACAAAGAAAAATCAGAGAAAGCCAAGGCGAATAGACAGGCCGCGAGTATGCATACGGGGGGATTAAGGCCCCACGTACGAACGCAAGCAGATTTGGTAAGATACCGCAAATTCATTCAACTATTTAATTTGGTACTATTAAAATACGAAGTTAATTAAATTCTACGTATGCAGGCCCAAAAGGCAGTAAAGGAGGGGAGAGAGGCGGAGGCGGTCACCGCTCACGACATATTCGTGCATACGCACAAGAGGAGGAAGGACGTGAGCTTCGTCAATGCGAGGGCCCAGGAGACTTATGTAAGTACTTACGTTTATTAGATTTATGTTAGAAATATAATTATTGTTAACATAATTAGGTAAACTTAGGATTAAAACTATAACTTATGGAAACATAGGATTTAGATTATAGCTTAGAAAATCTTATAGTATAAACACATTCATTGGATAGGCTGTATATCGTGAGGCACTCCGTCGGATTGAGCCCCCTGCCGAGGATGTCGGCGAAACGACGCCCACCCAAACGCCCTCTTCTATGGCCGCTCGCTACGACGACATGTTCATAGAATCCGCCGCCGGCTTTAGGAAAGGGCGCCTGTACGGCTCCATGGTAGATTTTTTACAGACGTCGACTCCGATATATCCACCGCCTCTGCCTCCTCCTGTGTCCCCCGCAGACGATGTGAGGACGCAGCTTGCGACTCTCGCCACGGTGGTGTCAGATTTGCGGTCGATAGTTCTGGGGCACTATTCATATCCTTCTTCGGCTCCAGATCCGTCTGCTCCTGGTCCATCTACTGTCGCTCCTTCTACTGCTGCTGCCGGTGCTTCGGATCGACCTGGTCCTTCTTATACCGGACGGCTTTCTTTCGATCGCTCATCCGAGGCCCGCCTGGTACCGGATGCTGCTATCATGGCACATCTTGACATGATGTCGTCACAGCAGGTATGCTCGCTTCCAGACCATGTCTTGTCCCAAGTACCGACACACATGGTGGAGCATTATATACGCAGAGCGAAAGCGACTGAGAGAGCACGAGACGATCCACCTCCTCCTTTTCAGTGATTTTGTTTATGTTTTTGGACATTTAGATATTTGGATATGTGTATATTTTGGATATTTTGTTTATGTTTGGATATTTTGCTATGTATGTTGGGATATTGTGTTGGATATTATGTTGGATATTTTGTTGGTTATTGTGTTGGATATTTTTTGTGTATGTTGGGATATATTAGATGTTTGGAGATATTGTGTTGGCAATATGGATATTTGTTGGATATGTTGGATGTCGGATATGTTATATTTGTGTATGGTGGATGCTGGATATGTTATACTAAGGGAATAGTCTGTTTCCTACAATTTTTTTCAAAAATATTGCAGTTAGCGACGGACTAGCGACAACTTTGCGACGGAAGGTTGTAGGTAGCGACGGATTACCGACAGGTTACTGACGAAATATTGCAGGTAGCGACGGATTGCCGACGGATTATCCGTCGGCCTGTTTCTAGAAAACACATAGCGACGGAATGGCGACGGATTGCCCGTCGCTCAGGTTTTGAAAATATGGAAGATATCCAGAAGCATGGTGACAGATTATCCGTCGCCAAATTGTCGCTAATTCGATGAGGTACTGTATTTAACGACGTACTCGTGATAGGATAACGACGAATAATTCGTCGCTAACTGTATGAATAACAGGATAGCGATGGATGGCCGACGGATTATCCATCTGCCTGGTTCTAGAAAAACACTGAGCGATGGAATGGCGACGGATTTCCCGTCGTTCAGGTTCTAGAAATATAGAAGATATCCAGAAGCCTGTCGACGGATTATCTGTCACTACTCCACCGCTAATCTGACGCAGTTAGCGACGGATTACCAACGGATGTTGCTTATCAAAAATCCTCTAATACGCGTTTAGCGTCAATTTAGCGACGTATTGTCCGTCGCTAATCTTTGTTATATTAAAATTTTAAACTGTCGAAGTTGACGAAAAGCCGTCGGCTAGCCGCCGCTAACTGTTTTGATTTAGCCAACGGTAATCCGTCGCTAAGTAGTCGCTCAGCGACGGACTAGCGAAGGACTAGGTTTAGTGACGAGGTTATTCTCGACGAATTTTTTTAGCCCATATCTGTCGGTAATCCGTCGATAATTTTAATTAGCAACGGATAGGGCCGTCGCTAAATCGTTATATTTTAGTAGTGGTAGAACATGTGAGTACTGAATATCATAACATGGTAAAAAAAGTAATAAATATAGAAATGAGTAGAATATATGATGTAATAAAATAAATATAAAATATGCCATGAATTGTTAGTGCATTATGTGATCGACTTGAGAAACAAGATCAGGCTGTTCCATCTGATCGGCTATAAACAGGTGTACAAAAAAGCAAGATCAGGCCGGCCGCCATGGAAAGCTATAAATAAGTAGGGTCAGGCTTTATCCGTCGTGAGGTGAGGGTATAGCTATGAACAAGTAACAGGTACGAGTGTGAAGAACAAGTAGGGATTTGATCACACAACCACTAATAACTTCCCATCCCCGAATAGTATAATGGATCCGAACATGACACGTCATGACACGGAACTCAAAAGCAGGGAGCCAGCCCACTCCCAAGTCAATGTCTATACAAGTACAGGTAACAAGTCGAGCAATGTACCAATATACCAAGTAATCAAGGAACAATATCTCATGACAGGATCCGACGTATACTAGTCCTTGAAATCATCGTGTCAGGAATCAAGTAAGACACTACAACTGAATCGGATATAGTAGATATCAAGACAATAAAAACTATCAGTGAATGTACTTGCCTGTGGTCCTGAGCTGATAAGGTGAACTGTAATGCCTGTGGTTCGTATTACGTATTTTTGGAATACGTGTACGTAATTATTCTTGTATTGCATAATTTTCTTGCTTAATTCCTTCTTGGCTTGGCTTGGTTATTTCCTTGGGTTGGTTCGGCCTGGCTTGGTTTTGCTTGGGTTCATGATGAACCCTTGGGTGAACCCCCTACCTACCACTACCATTTGTATTTATTAGCCCATTCTTTTCTCTCTCTTCATTAATCTCATCTTCTTCTTCCTCATTACTTCTTACCTACCAGAGAGAGAAGAGAGAGGTCTAGGCAAGTGCAACTTGCTTCATGGAGGAACTCTAATTTTATTACTTCATTCACTTCCTTACTACATTCTAAAACACTTTAGTAATTGGCATTTCTCATTTCTATGGCTAGATTCTTGTAGATCTAAGTTTATTTTATTTTCGAATTTCTTAGGTTTTGATCTACTTAATCTTGTTATTTCTATGTTTTGATGGTTCCATGTTGTAGAGAATTTTATTCTACCCCATTTTGACCTATGGAAGTTCAGATTTAGGCTTCGGATGGTGGAGTTATGAAGCTTGAGGACTTGGCTCTCATGGTGTTCTCTTCTCTGAAATTTTGGAGAAGATGAACAGTGCTTGACTTGACCGCATGAATACTTCATGCGGCAAGTGTTCTATTCAGCCGCATGACTGAAGGTTCTTGAGCCGCATGAGACTCTCAACCGCATAGGCTGGATCTCACTTCCTGAGCCGCATAGGTTCCTGCCCCTTCAGCCGCATATGCACCCTTCACTCCCAGCCGCATAAGCAGCCATGTTGACCCAGCCGCATGGGCTTCTATAAGCCGTATGCGCCTCCTTCTATACCCAGCCACATGAACTCCACACTTCCGCTGGCCGCATGAGGCCCAACGTCTTGGAGCCGCATGCGCCCTTGCACTTTCAGCCGCATGCGCCCCCTTGTCTTGGCCGCATGGGATTCAGTGACCCTGGCCGCATGCGCTCTCCTAATTAGGCCGCATGAGTCTACCCTTTCCTGACCGCATATGCTTTAGCCGCATGACTCTTCTATAGCCTTGCATGTTGATATTTTATTAGATATTTAACGTCCATTTTATATCCTTACGCCTTTTGTCTTGAACTTGAAAATCATGAATTCATTTGATATGTTTGGAATTGATAACTGAGCACGACCTGACAGTGACCCGTAGTGGTGCACTCATGACATGACTAACATGACCTGATAGTGGCCCACCGTGGTGCACTCCTGACAAAGTACACTTGACATGATAAACCTGGCATGATATATTTGATAAGCTGTTGCGACAGCTACCTGACATGACATGACCTGTATAATTAATCCTGGACACCGTGGGTGATTTTGCTTGTACAAATAAACCAGTCCTGTCTTGCATCATGTCTAGGAGGGGACTCCTGAGTACCACGGTCAGGAGTACCTACTGAAATGGACTAAGGCTAATAACTAGATTAATACAGTAGTCATGAAAAGATCTCCCAGCTACATGCAATCCCGTTACCTGGGGGCGCCTGGGATCTGTAGCCTGCCGTCGAGTAGGGCACATTTCCAGCACACTGTCATGTGTTGCACCCTTCAAGCTACTTAAGGGTACATGCGTTTCCTGGACGATGTACCCACCTGAATTCAACCCTAATCTTTCGACCTGGGTAACCTGGATGGTCTGCAGGGCTTGTGGCTGTGGAATAATCTCACTGCATCTTGTTAGTAATTAGGCCTGTGACAACCCTAGTTAGTTAAAGTATCAAGCCGTAATTCTTGCTTGGCCGTGAAATGATTGGATGGATTCTAACATGTCTAGTCTTGCCCTGATCTTGTTCCAGATTACTGCCTGACTAGAATGCTTGTATTTATTTTCCGATAAATGGTGAGAATTCCAAGTTCTGTTCAGACGAAGGGCTACAACCCCGGTCCTTGTTTGGTTTACGGGTTGTAACCTGGTTATCTGAATAGTTCCATGGTTATCTCGTCGAATATCATCCTGATGCATTTTTTTATTTCCAGTTCTTACTTTTATTTATACTCTTGTGCTGATTGCTGGTTTTAGTTCTTAAGTGAAGCTTCCTTTGTGGCACTTGCTTTTTCTGGGGTCTGACCCAGCTGGTTTTGTGTGGCCAGATTTCGGAGCAGCTCCAGAGGATCTACCGACTATCCAGCCCGATGGTGGCGACTAGACGAAACCCGGGCAACGAGTGGGTTATTTTTGGCTCTCCTACTCTATTGTAAAAATATTCTTTTGAGACGTTTAGCCGACGAGCACCTGTTTAGCTCGATTGTACTTTACTTACTGTCTACCTACGGGCTGTAACATGATTAACAGATCCTAGGGTTGATCATGTATGACTAAACTCTTGCTAGTCCTAACATTTTGTAACGACTAGCTTCATGATCAGCTGAATATATAATGTTTGGGACGCCTTACTATTGTATATTTAATGATCATACATCTTGTAACTGTTAGTTACTTGCTTGTGATTGAGACAATAGGCTTGTTCATGACCTTAAGAGACCGCTGGCTTGTAGATAAACCCTCATGTATCTAGACAGCCGTGACCGTATAGCGAGATGGATTCCATTTCATATACGTAGCTGGCTATGTCTGCCCCCGTTCTCCAGTATTCTGGTTCTGGGGCGTGACATGGTTTAAGTGGTGGCCCATGCAGGTCTTGAAAATCAAGATATGTGAGGGTTTACCAAATAGATGTCTCAATCAATATTCGCCCTTGATCTCTGCTTGTATCTTCTGAATCCCTGGATTCTTGTCCTGATCACCTGCTTATATCGTTGGTCTGTCCTGGTCCATCCTTATTGTTTTCTATGTCATCTTCTTCAGCGGCATAGTACCTGACCCGGCCGATCAGCAAGGCAGAGCACCTCCCGCGGACCAGCAGCAACCTGGAGATCAAGTCCAGCACTCCGGAGTAGCCTCCAGAGTCGAGCCTATTGGAGAAGAGCCTGCAGTTCAGCCAGTTCAGCCTGTCGAACCCGATGATGGCACTTTAGTAGGACTCGTCATGACCTTGATAGCTTCACAAAATCGTCGTGGAGATGCCTTGCAACAGGCAGTGACGGATGCTTTGACCAGAGGAGGTCATCAGGGTAACAGCGCGGCCAACAGCTTCAAGCGCTTGAACCCTCCATTCTTCGATGGTAGTGAAGATGCTATCACAACAGATGTTTGGCTTCAGGACACTGAGGTGATTCTCGAGGCAGCCAGGACTCCAGAGAACGAGAAGGTGGCAGTTGTGCGCCTGCAGTTGTTAGATCTTGCCCGCAGCTGGTGGGCAGCGCAGGCCGTTGGATTTGCAGTACCCATTCCATGGGCAGTGTTCAGAGAGGGATTCCAGACCAAGTATTTCGATGCCGTAGCTCGGTACGATCTACAGACGAGGTTCACCAATCTGAAGCAAGGAGGCAGGACGGTCGACGGATATAAGGTCGAGTTCTCGAGACTTAGTCGGTTTGCTCCCACCCTGGTGGCAACCGAGTATGATAGGGCCCAGCGATTCCAGCAAGGGCTTCACCTAGAGATTTTGTTGGCAGTTGAACAGTTTGAGCATCATACTTTTTATGCAGTCTTGAGAGCAGCCCGGAGGCATGAGTATACCTCCCAGAGCATTGTGGATAGGACCGGAGGTCGGAAGAGATCTCACGGCCAGATGAATCAGTCTTCAGCACCAGCCCCAGCAGCCAGGGCTTTGACTATTGGAGCTCCGAGGCGGGCGACCTCAGTAACGTCGGTTCAGCATTCCACTCCGACGTACCCTCAGCAGCAGAAGCAGAAGCAATCTTCCGCAGTGGGTTGTTCTCATTATGGAAAGCCAGGCCATGTAGTGGCAGAGTGTCACAGGGCACAGGGATTGTGTCTGGTTTGTGGAGCACCGGACCATAGGGTTGGATCCTGCCCGAGCAGGGGTGGTTCATCATCGTCCAACCTTTCCGGCTCTTCGGTGAGAGGACCAGCACCGGTCCAGCAGCAGCAGCAGCAGCAGTACCCATTGTCGAGGCCCTTGCCGCCTCAGTCCCAGATGTTCCAGCAGTAGAACCCCCAGCAGCATGCACAAGCCCAAGCCTTGAGTCAGAACAGGCAGCGAGGATTTCAGCAGAGGGGACCAGCGCCCCGAGGACATGGTCATGCTATGGTGATGACCGCAGAGGAAGGATTGGCACCAGAAGAGGTAGTGGCAGGTACTATTCTCGTCAACTCATTTCCAGCTTCAGCTTTATTTGATTCTGGTGCATCGTATTCTTTTATGTCTGCATGATTCGCGACACGGGTAGGATTGGAGCCCGAGTCATTATCAGTAAGGCTCAATATACTTACTGGTAACGGACTTGTGGGAGTATATAGAGTGTTTTCCTCGTATCGGATCGTAGTTAGCGGTAGAGAGTTCCACGCTAGATTAATAGAGTTCCCGATGGCCGATTATGATGTGGTCTTAGGGATGGATTGTTTGAGGAACCAGTATGCTAGAATAGACTGCCACATTGGTAGGGTTGTTTTTAGCATTCCAGGCGAGCCGGAGTTTTCCTTTTCTCGAGGCGAGGTTGAGCCTTCTCCTCCAGCATTGCGGATGGCAGTAGCAGCAGTTCAGTTGCCCAGGATAGTGGATGAGTTCCCAGATGTTTTCCCAGAAGAGCTTCCAGGTATGCCTCCAGAGCGAAAAATTGAGTTCACTATAGACTTGATTCCCGGGACAGCCCCAGTATCAGAGAGAGTCTACAGGATGGCACCGTCGGAGTTAGAGATATTGTACAAGATGATTGAGGAACTCAGAACCAAGGGATTCATTCGTACTAGTGGATCGCCTTGGGGAGCCCCGATGCTTCTTGTGAAAAAGAAGGATGGTACGTCCCGGTTATGTGTTGATTATCGTACCTTGAACTCAGTGACAATCAAGAACAGATATCCTCTCCCAAGGATAGATGACTTGTTTGATCAACTCAAGGGGGCATCAGTATTCTCGAAGATCGACTTGCGCTCAGGTTATCATCAGATCAGAGTCAGAGAGCAGGACATCCCTAAGACAGCTTTTAGATCGAGATATGGGCATTGGGACTTCCTTGTTATGCCTTTTGGAGCAACCAATGCGTCGGCAGTATTCATGGACCTCATGAATCGCATCTTCATGCCTTACTTGAATCAGTTTGTGATTGTGTTCTTGGATGACATCCTGGTCTACAGTAAGAGTGAGGCGGAGCATGAGCAACATCTCCGTGTGGTTCTTCAGATTCTCAGGGAGCACCAGTTGTATGCCAAGTTTAGTAAATACGAGTTCTGGCTTGATCGCATTTCGTACTTGGGTCATATCATCACCAGAGGAGGAGTAGAAGTCGATCCCCAGAAGATTTTGGCTATTGAGTCGTGGCCGGTGCCCAGCACAGTTTCAGAAGTTCGTAGTTTTCTTGGATTGGCCGGCTATTACCGGCGGTTTGTTTCAGATTTTTCTCGGATATCAGCGCCATTGACCCAGTTGACCCGCAAGGATGCGCAGTTTGCTTGGACAACAGAATGTCAGGATTCGTTCGAGAAGTTGAAGTGAGGATTGATAACAGCTCCTATTCTCACGCTTCCAGATGGAACCGGAGGATTCTCAGTATATTGTGATGCTTCAGGCAGAGGCTTAGGATGTGTTCTGATGCAGCATGGGAAGGTAATAGCTTATGCGTCACGACAACTTCGTGATCATGAGAGGAATTACCCAACCCATGACTTGGAGTTGGCAGCAGTGGTGTTTGCACTTAAGTTGTGGAGGCACTACTTGTACGGAGATAGGGTGGAGATTTTCACCGACCACAAGAGTCTGAAGTATGTTTTCACCCAGAAGGATCTTAACATGCGCCAAAGGAGATGGCTGGAGCTTCTTGTGGATTATGATGTCAACTTGCAGTATCATCCTGGGAAGGCCAACGTTGTAGCGGATGCATTGAGCAGGAGAGCCGGAGCTTATTTCCTAACAGCACAACCGGAGCTGTTAGTAGATCTTCAGAAGATGGGTATTGAAGTAATTCTCCCTTCCAGTGTGGCATTGATGGCCAGTATGCAAGTTCAGTCCACCATAGTCGAGAGGATCCGGATGGCGCAGTCGACAGATTCCAAGCTTCAGCGACTCAGAGCAGAGTGTGAGACAGGACGAAGACCAGAGTTATGCATTCATGAAGATGGTACACTTCGACATGGTAAGCGTCTTTGTGTACCCAGTTGAGATATCAGGCAGGAGATCATGTCAGAGGCGCACAGTTCTCAGTATTCCATCCATCCCGGCAGTACGAAGATGTACCGAGATATTTGTCAGCACTTCTGGTGGAATGGCATGAAGCGAGAGATAGCTCGGTTTGCCTCTCGGTATTTGGTTTGCAAACAAGTTAAGGCCGAACATCAGAGACCGGCTGGACTTCTTCAGCCCTTGCCGATTCCAGAATGGAAATAAGAGCATGTGACTATGGATTTTGTGACTGGATTACCTAGATCCCCAGCTGGTAGAGATGCTATTTGGGTTATAGTTGACAGACTCACGAAAGTGGCTCACTTTCTTCCATTCAGAGTTGGTCAGTCGACGGCTCAGCTAGCGGAGATGTACCTCAGACAGATTGTCAGGTTGCACGGTGTGCCAGTCAGTATCACCTCGGATCGAGATTCAAGATTCACGTCGCACTTTTGGCGTAGCTTGCAAGAGAGTTTGGAGACTCGTCTCCAGTTCAGTTCAGCATATCACCCACAGACAGATGGCCAGTCGGAGCGCACGATCCAGACTCTTGAAGACATGTTACGATCCTGTACACTTGACTTCGGTGGTTCATGGGAAGATCACTTACACCTGGTGGAATTCTCGTACAACAACAGTTTCCAGGCCAGTATCCAGATGGCACCGTTCGAGGCACTGTATGGTAGGAAGTGCAGATCCCCGCTAGCCTGGGATGATGTTGGAGAGAGACAGATGCTTGGTCCAGAAATGATCGCTCAGACAGTTGAGGTGGTCAGGAGAGTCCGAGATCATCTTCGAGTTGCCCAAGATCGCCAGCGCCATTGGGCCGATTTTCATCGGCGTCCTCTTGAGTTTTCGGTCGGCGATCATGTATTCCTGAGGATTTTGCCTAACCGTGGCGTCACTCGTTTCGACGTACGGGGCAAGCTTAGTCCTAGGTATATAGGACCGTTCGATATTCTGGAGCGAGTAGGAGATGTATCCTATCCTCTTGCTCTTCCGCCGTCGCTAAGCGAGGTGCATGACGTGTTCCATGTATCCCAATTACGACGGTATATTCCGGACCCGAGCCACATCCTGGATCATTCGGAATTGGTTATTGGTACCAACCTTTCGTATGAGGAGAGGCCCGTGTCTATATTGGACCGGAGAGAGAAGACACTCAAGAACAAGACTATCAAGTTAGTCCGAGTTGCTTGGGGTCATCACTCTTTGGGAGAGTCAACGTGGGAGCGTGAGGATGATATCCGATCGCGATATCCTGACTTGTTTGACTCGTGAGGTATAATGTCTTTCTTATGCCTCATGCCTTCGATTCCTTGCTTGAATGAGTGATTGTCTGCCTAGTTATAGCTTGCATGTGATTAATGTAGCTTGTTATTGCTCCTCTAGCCTCTTGATTAAATTCCGAGGACGGAATTCTTTTAAGGTGGGTAGAGTTGTAATGCCTGTGGTTCGTATTACATATTTTTGGAATACGTGTACGTAATTATTCTTGTATTGCATGATTTTCTTACTTAATTCCTTCTTGGCTTGGCTTAGTTATTTCCTTGGGTTGGTTCGGCCTGGCTTGGTTTTGCTTGGGTTCATGATGAACCCTTGGGTGAATCCCCTACCTACCACCACTATTTGTATTTATTAGCCCATTCTTTTCTCTCTCTTCATTAATCTCATCTTCTTCTTCCTCATTACTTCTTACCTACCAGAGAGAGAAGAGAGAGGTCTAGGCAAGTGCAACTTGCTTCATGGAGGAACTCTAATTTTATTACTTCATTCACTTCCTTACTACATTCTAAAGCACTTTAGTACTTGGTATTTCTCATTTCCATGGCTAATTCTTGTAGATCTAAGTTTGTTTTTTTTTTGGATTTCTTAGATTTTGATCTACTTAATCTTGTTATTTCTATGTTTTGATGGTTCCATGTTGTAGAGAATTTCATTCTACCCCATTTTGACCTATGGAAGTTCGGATTTAGGCTTCGGATGGTGGAGTTATGAAGCTTGAGGACTTGGCTCTCATGGTGTTCTCTTCTCTGAAATTTTGGAGAAGATGAACAGTGCTTGACTTGACCGCATGAATACTTCATGAGGCAAGTGTTCTATTCAGCCGCATGACTGAAGGTTCTTGAGCCGCATGAGACTCTCAGCCGCATAGGCTGGATCTCACTTCCTGAGCCGCATAGGTTCCTGCCCCTTCAGCCGCATATGCACCCTTCACTCCCAGCCGCATAAGCAGCCATGTTGACCCAGCCGCATGGGCTTCTATAAGCCGCATGCGCCTCCTTCTATACCCAGCCATATGAACTCTACACTTCCGCTGGCCGCATGAGGCCCAACGTCTTGGAGCCGCATGCGCCCTTGCACTTTCAGCCGCATGCGCCCCCTTGTCTTGGCCGCATGGGATTCAGTGACCCTGGCCGCATGCGCTCTCCTAATTAGGCCGCATGAGTCTATCCTTTCCTGACCGCATATGCTTTAGCCGCATGACTCTTCTATAGCCCTGCATATTGATATTTTATTAGATATTTAACGTCCATTTTATATCCTTACGCCTTTTGTCTTGAACTTGAAAATCATGAATTCATTTGATATGTTTGGAATTGATAACTGAGCACGACCTGACAGTGACCCGTAGTGGTGCACTCCTGACATGACTAACATGACCTGATAGTGGTCCGCCGTGGTGCACTCCTGACAAAGTACACTTGACATGATAAACCTGGTATGATATATTTGATAAGCTGTTGCGACGGCTACCTGACATGACATGACCTGTATAATTAATCCTGGACACCGTGGGTGATTTTGCTTGTACAAATAAACCAGTCCTGTCTTGCATTATGTCTAGGAGGGGACTCCTGAGTACCACGGTCAGGAGTACCTACTGAAATGGACTAAGGCTAATAACTAGATTAATACAGTAGTCATGAAGAGATCTCCCAGCTACAGGCAATCCCGTTACCTGGGTGCGCCTGGGATCTGTAGCCTGCCGTCGAGTAGGGCACATTTCCAGCACACTGTCATGTGTTGCACCCTTCAAGCTACTTAAGGGTACATGTGTTTCCTGGACGATGTACCCACCTGAATTCAACCCTAATCTTTCGACCTGGGTAACCTGGATGGTCTGCAGGGCTTGTGGCTGTGGAATAATCTCACTGCATCTTGTTAGTAATTAGGCCTGTGACAACCCTAGTTAGTTAAAGTATCAAGCCGTAATTCTTGCTTGGCCGTGAAATGATTGGATGGATTCTAACATGTCTAGTCTTGCCCTGATCTTGTTCCAGATTACTGCCTGACTAGAATGCTTGTATTTATTTTCCGATAAATGGTGAGAATTCCAAGTTCTGTTCAGACGAAGGGCTACAACCCCGGTCCTTGTTTGGTTTACGGGTTGTAACCTGGTTATCTGAATAGTTCTATGGTTATCTCGTCGAATATCATCCTGATGCATTTTCTTATTTCCAGTTCTTACTTTTATTTATACTCTTGTGCTGATTGCTGGTTTTAGTTCTTAAGTGAAGCTTCCTTTGTGGCACTTGCTCTTTCTGGGGTCTGACCCAGCTGGTTTTGTGTGGCCAGATTTTGGAGCAGCTCCAGAGGATCTACCGACTATCCAGCCCGATGGTGGCGACTAGACGGAACCCGGGCAACGAGTGGGTTATTTTTGGCTCTCCCACTCTATTGTAAAAATATTCTTTTGAGGCGTTTAGCCGACGAGCACCTGTTTAGCTCGATTGTACTTTACTTACTGTCTGCCTACGGGCTGTAACATGATTAACAGATCCTAGGGTTGATCATGTATGACTAAACTCTTGCTAGTCCTAACATTTTGTAACGACTAGCTTCATGATCAGCTGAATATGTAATGTTTGGGACGCCTTACTATTGTATATTTAATGATCATACATCTTGTAACTTTTACTTACTTGCTTGTGATTGAGACAATAGGCTTGTTCATGACCTTAAGAGACCGCTGGCTTGTAGATAAACCCTCATGTATCTAGACAGCCGTGACCGTATAGCGAGATGGATTCCATTTCATATACGTAGCTGGCTATGTCTGCCCCCGCTCTCCAGTATTCTGGTTCTGGGGCGTGACATGAACAGATGCTCAGAGTAGTCACAGACCTAAATATGAGATACCATGAGTTAAAACAGGATTTAATAATGAAAGGAAAGCTAATCTAGTCATGATATGCAAGTCTAAGCCAAAACTAGGTCAAACTAGGTCACATCAAGCTAAACTAGGTTACACTAGGTCATACTGAGCCAAATTAGGACAAACAAGGTCACATGAAGTCAATCCAAGTCAAACTAGGTCAATCTGGGTCAAAGGTTGACTTATAGTTGACTTTTGGTTAACTGGTCAACTCTGGTCAACTCTAGGTCAAACTAGGCTAATGTTGACCAACTGTTGACTGTCAGTCAACTGGTCAACTCTAGTTTGGTTTCAGGTCAATTCTAGTCACTTTTAGGCTAGGTTTGACTTTCGGTTGACTTTCGGTTGACTTTCGTTGACTTTTGGTCAAAACGGTCAACCGAAGTCAAAACTAGTCTAAGAGCACTAATCCTGACCATTACAAACCAAGGAAAATTATTTCTAACTCTATCTCAAACTATTAAACTCATACCTTAGTTATAGGTAGTTACCTTAACCTCTACCCCATTACCTTACCAAGGTAAACTCACTACCAAGCCACTACCTTTGTTTCTAGGCACTTTTCTACCTCAACATGGTATCATAATACCATGCCCTTGTATCTCGATACCATGCCACGGTATCTTGATACTCTAACTTCATATCTTAAAGGTATCTTGATACTCTAACTTCATATCTTTCTTCATGAGTTGAGTGAACGGTCTACAGCGTCCAGAGAGATTTGAAATAAATCTCCTAAAGTGTGCAAGCTGTCCCTGGAATCCTCCTAGCTCTTTTAGGTTGCGGGAAGGACGCATCTCTTGAAAGGCTTTGACTTTCTCAGGGTCAACGTGTATACCTTTAGAGGTAATAACGAATCCAAAAAATTTGCCACTAGAGACTCCAAGGAATGACTTGGTAGGATTCATCTTGAGTTGATGTTGGCACATTAGATCGAATATAGTTTTCAATTCTTGGATGTGGTTTTCCTTTAGGCGACTCTTGACAGCAATATCATCTACATAGCATTCAACTGTCTTCCACAAATGATCACAGAGATAGTACTCATGGTCGGCTGAGAAGTTGTACCAACATTTTTAAGACCAAATGGTATGACAGTATAGCAATAGACTCCGAGAGAAATGCGAAAAGATGTATGTTTCTCATCTTATGGGTGTATCTTGATTTGATTATATCCTGAGAATCCATCCATAAAAGACATTCATTCAAATTCGCAAGTATTGTCGATCATGACATCAGTGATCGGAAGAGGAAATTCGTCTTTGGGACAAGCTTCATTAAGGTCTCTGAAGTCAGTGCAGACTCGGACCATACCTGTTTTCTTCAAAATTGGGACAACATTAGCCACCCAGTCCGGATGTTGTTCTTCTCTAACAAAGCCACAGGCAATGAGCTTCTTGACTTCAGCTTCTATGGCATCCATCATGTCAGGTCGAAATTGCCGTTGTTGTTGCTTGACTGGCCTCGCATTCGACAGGATGTTGAGTTTATGGGTAGCGATCTAGGGATCTAATTCCGGCATGTCTTCATAGCTCCAAACGAATACATCAATGTATTCTTTAATAAGTTGGATCAGTTCTTGTTTATCCACTTCACGGAGGCTTTTGCTGACAAAGTGGTCTTGGGGAGGCTTCGTCTCTAATATCGACTTGAACCAAGTGATCTTTGGTAGACGGCTCACGTTGCTCGAAGCGAAGTTCCCATTGAGTATCCATTCTTTGTGCCCAAGGATCAGATTCAGAGGCTTTGACAAAGTCTTCATCGTCTTTCGAGAACTCGACAGTTACCATATTGAAAGATAGAGTCACTCGATGGACGTGCCCTACACAGTTGTCTGAATCCTATGAAACGAGTCAGAAGAGTTGGAGGATTGTTCTTCTTTATCGGATTCGGAGGCTTCTGGAGTCAGAATTGGCGAGGTATAGCCTAATTTCTGCTTTATTTTGCTGTAATATTGTTGTGACTTTCCTTTTGGAGCAGGAATACGAATAGGAGTTTACCTTTCCTTATCACCAATGAGACCAGCTTTAAAAATATAGCCTATCTTTTGAATGACACCTTTTGATTTATGGCTATAATGACATAGTTGAAGTCTTCCGTTATCTTGATTTTCTTCTTCATTATCGAGCGTTATCTTATGTTCTGTTCCTTTACTAAAAAGTATAGGAAGTGCATCTTTCTTCTTGGAAGGAACTAAGAAGAAGGAATCTTACATTAGTTCGGGCAACACTTCGTCTTGGAGAGGTTGAACTGCTCATATTGTAAGTGGTTCAAAGTTATCTAACATTTCTAAATAATATATAGTATAATGAAAACATCAATATACTGTAAAGAAGATGCTACTTTATTGATTTGTACATCATCATTTACAACAGGATTCGTAGCCTTAACTGAAGGCTTAGTAAGGTTGATAACCATAGGAGGAGAAGGAGGATTCTTGACCTTAACAGAAGGCTTAGTGAGGTTGATAACCAGAGGAGGAGAAGGAGAAGGAGAAGGTTTGCTACGATGAAGGTCGATAACAAGAGGCTCAAAAAAGGTGAGCTCCCTCTGCTCCATTTTTTCAACAGGAGGCTGTTTGGTATGAGAGGACAGATGGATAGTCAATGTCTGAGAAGAAGATGGACGAGTAGTACGTCCTTTGACTTGGATTATGAGAACATCTTTTGAGGTATCTTTCTGATCTTTTTCACTATCCATCGCCAATATAACCTTCATAAATTCTTTCTTGTACATCCGAGAATCAGTACAATATGCTTCATTGCCCCTGAAAAGATTTATGTCAGCTACTTCCTTCTGGACCTCTCCATTAATGTCTACATATTTGAAGCATTGATGGAGAGTAGATGGTACAATGTTATGCTCATGCAGAAAGGGTCTTTCTAGCAAGGCATTATAAGAGCCATGATTATCGATTACGTAGAAAGTAACCTTTGTACGAAGATTGCCTATTTGAACTTTCAAGCGAATCTCTCCCAAACGTTCACTTCTTTCAGAATTAAATCCCAAGTTTGTCGTGATAGATGTTGAAAGATTATGTACGAGAATCTTTAATGCATCTAGCAAAGTCTTTGGCATGATACTGAGCGCAGACCTAGGGTCGATCAAGATGCGATCAACCTTCACGGTATCGACATATCCCGTAAAGTATAGGGGTCGGTCATGACGATTATCTTCCAGTAGCATATTATCTTGTGTAAAGGTGATATTGGGCATTAGCTCCATCGCACTATGACAATGAAAGCAAGTTACAGGCTCCTCCTCTGGCTTCTTGAGGAGTGTTAGACAAGTATCAGCATGTATCAAAGCTTCACTCAATGCCTCTCGAGTTTTTTTTTGAAAGATGCAGTAGCTCAAAAATTGATAACCTTGCCGGGGTATTAGCCAGCTGAGCCAGTATACCAAAGTTATACGGTTTCTCGAGTCCCAGAGCTGGAGTCTTCTTTAATACTTTATCAAAGCGGATAGGCTGCTTTCCTTTGTCGACTGCCATTGGTTTGGAAGGAGTTTGTTCCACTGGAGGTGATGAAACCGATGGAACATTAACAGTAGGAGAAGATGATGCTGGAGGAGCCTCCGGAGCTAGAGCAGGGTTCTCCTGACCATCTGAATAGTCTCTCAAGTAAATTCTTCCAAACCTGGTACCAGTTAAGGCCTCCTCTTCGGATACAGGTTCGAAAGACACCATATTGCAACTCTTTGCCTGAATCTTGCTTCTGGAAGCTTTTTTTTGGCAAGATGAAGAGTTTGTCCAGTAACCCAAACCAATACGAGATTGGTTGTGCGAAAGACATAGAGAAATAGGTAAATGAGATCCTTTTCCATGATTTAGACCGGGAGCTTTTTGTAGATCATATCCCATCCTTGTCATTAGTTCACGGGACTGTGGACTGTACAGATGGAAAGCTAGTTGATATTTGGCTTCTAGCTTTGACAGTGTTGTCTCAGAAGGGGAGGAAAAAGAAGGATCTGCATCGGAAGTGAAAGTGGCATTTAAAAGTGGAGGATAATGTTCTCCCAACGAAGTCATGTGACATGACTAGTATTTGGTTGCTTTCTTGGGCTTTAAAGAAGGTGCTTCAAAGTCAGCAACTAAATCAGGATGAATCTACATAATCTCTCCTTTATCAGTGGACAGAGGAACCAGACGATCAGTTCGTGCAGGTGGAAGATTAACAATCTCCAAAAAAGTTCTCGGGATGGGAATAACGTCGTCCTACACAAGTTGAGCAAAAAAATTGCCAAACTGTAGAGAGACGATGTTAGCCGTTACAGTCTTTTCATCTTATTAAAGCGTAATTGCACCAGAGTTAACCATCTCCTGGATCATGTCTTTAAGTACATAGCATGCTCGAGTCGGATGCCCGATAAATCTGTTGTAAAAATAATATTTAGGGTGGTCAGTTTTACCTACTTCATCTGGCCGTTTTGCTTCTGGAAGTTGAAGTTTATTGCTCTTGATCATACAATCACAGATACTCATGACATCATCTTCATCAAAAGAGTATTCTTCTTCTGGACGTGGTGCTCTTTGTGGTGGTGTCGTTGGAGTAGGTGTTGATTAACCTATGCTGACAGCTAGAGTTTCTTTGCTCTTGACATTGATAGACAAAGTTTCTTTACCCTTACGATTGTTCTGATGGCCACTGTTTTTTGGTGTAGCATGTTCATCTTCGTCAAGATTAGGCATCTGAATACCTAATTGCTTGAACTTGTCAGCACTTTCTTCTGCCACTTTAGCATTCACTATGAATGAAGGCCAATCCTAGAACTGTGTTTATCTAGTCCACATGCTGAATATAGGCAACAGATTTGACTTGCAAGTGTCTATAGTCAAAGCATCCGGAATTCTGAGAGGCATTTTGAGTGCCTCACGGTGGAATCGTTCAATGAACCGTTCAGTTATTTCATTGTGTCGCTGTTTAATTTTAATAAGAGCAGACATAGTCATGTCGTTTGTTTCCACATAAAATTATTCCAGGAATATTTGTTTGAATCCATTGAAAGAGGTTATACAACCATCTGGTAAACTACGGTACCAGTCATAAGTTGTACTTGCTAAACATCCGACGAACACCCTAGTGAGTAGAGCATCATTTGGCTGTAGTTGATCAGTCATTACCTCAAAGTGATTGAGGTACTGACATGGAGATGTATTGCCATCAAACAACATAATAGTAGGAGGTTTATACTTAGGAGGAAATTAGATTTTCTTTCACTCTATAGGATAAGGCTGCTTGATCCCAAGCTTCTACAAGCCGTCTTTCTGTTTAAAAGCCTCAAATTGAGTACGTAAAAGTTTACGGCCTCATTGATATCTTTCGATGATTGTGGAGCAGTGGATTGATTTGATATGTTAGAAGGAGGTACTACATGATAAGTACCATCTCCAGCACCACATTGACTTGGAATAGGCTGCACAGGTTGGAAGCGGTGCGAGGAGACTGTACCCCCAAACCAATGTTGATGGGAGCTGATATCGTTACAGGTTCTTGGTTCAAAATTAGATTCACGATCGGTGGAACTGTCTGTGTCATGATTACAGCATGCATGTCTGTCATCATCTCATCCATGCTTTTCAAACTAGCCTCCAAAGTAGCAATTCTCTGTTCTCGACTATTAGAACTGGAAGCATCTTGATCTTCTATGACGACATAAGTAGTCACTTCTCTAGCTATTGAAGATGAGCTAGCAGAAAAGATGGTCCATTCAGAACTTTTACTATCAGCATCAAAGTCATATAAGGAACTACTCCCAGAATAAGTGATAGGGATGTCCTTTTGACTGAAGGAATCTTGGTTGGAATCAGAAAGATTCCTTTGACCGATTGTTTCTTGGTCGGAAGGAAGATTCCTTTGACCGACTGTTTCTTGGTCAGAAGGAAGATTCCTTTGATCGATTGTGTCTCGGCTTCTTGATCTGGTATATTGGTATACTCCTTCACCGGATTCATGAATCCGATCCAAGTATTATTGACTGAGATTACTGGATGCATTGCGTCTCGGGCGCTTTCCACCCCTAGTGCTTTGAGACGTCATGTTGACAGAGGCATACAACATTTCATCTTCATCCAGTATCATCGGCTGAGGAACCTGAGAGTAATTCAGACGGTCGAAGACAGACTTGACAACATCATTTGATAACTACCTCATGGTGATGGTTACAGTGATGTTCATGGGGCTGCATTAGATGAGACGAATTTGTGATCTTTCGCTTCTGTTTAAGAATTTCATGGAGATCAGTTACATCATCAGAATGAGAAGAAGTCGGAGAAACATATTCTTTGATGATGTTAGGAACATGATTCCTATTCTTGAGATGTCCCGTTCCTTGAGTGTACAAGGAAGTGCTGAGTTGATTAGCATAGGAAAAGGGGTTCTTGACTTCAGAAGTCTGTTTCTGGCGCAAGTTAGCCACTGGCGCAGGCTGTTTGCACTTTGCTGAAGTAGGTGTTGACTAGAGCATGTTGAGATAGGTGCGCAGGTCAGATAGATCTGCTACTTATGTATCTGTCCGAGATACTAGCAGCTTACCCTGCTTGGATCTTGAAATGCACAAGGTTGGAAGATCTGTAGTTGTATTTTTAGGATTTGGCAAAATTCCTTTTTGTGTTGTGCAACCTGTTCTCATGTGTTTGCTCTGGCGCAACTGAGCAACAAAAATTTCAGTTTGAACATAACTCGCTTTCTTAGCAGAGATTTAATTATCTTTGTTTAGAGGAGTAAATTTCCTACCCAAAAGAGCTTTTACACTAACTGGCACATAGGCGCCATTAGAGATACTTTCTACCGAGTGAAAGACTGGAGAAGAATTAGAGAATGCCAAATGATGCTTTCCTTTATTCTGTGACGAGGCTGGAATAGGTGTATTCCTTGCCAAGTTCAAATTTGAAGAAGGAGTAGCTAAAGAGCGTTTCCCTCTGTTTTGTGGCTGAAAGGTCACAGGCGCAGGTTGAGGAAAGGCCAAAGGGCACTTTATTTTGTTCTGTCTAGCACACTCGCTAGATAGGTTCTTCCCCAAGTTCAGAACTGGAAAAGATAATGGAGTAGACAAAAGATGTTTCCCTTTGTTCAAAGTCGAAGAAGCAGTACATGCAGGTTGCGCAGGAATTTTGGTTGGTAGAGAAGGAATCTGCGCAAGTTGTGTAGGAGTTCTGGTTGGCAGAGAAGGAATCTGCGCAAGTTGCACATGAGCCATGGTTGGCCGAGAAGGAATTTATACAAGTTGCGCAGGAGCCTTGGTTGGCAGAGAAGCTATCTGCACAAGTTGCACATGAGCCATGGTTGGCCGAGAAGGTATTTGCGCAAGTTGCACAGAAGCCATGGTTGGCAGAGAGACAGTCTACACAAGTTGCGCAGGAGACTTGGATGGCAGAGAAGACTTGGGAGTCCATACAGTTTGTGTTTTGTTCTTAGCAGCAACGACAGTACGCTTGGTACACCCAGCACTGATCATAGCCTCGTAAGCGGTTTGGTCGACTTGAATGACCAAAGTTTTTTGGGTCTTGCCAATCGACGTGGTATCACATTGAGTTATCACTTTCTCGTCAGAGGAGAAAGTCGTCCCCAGCAGAGTCGCCATTTTATTTGCAAAAAACAAAAGTTTGAGTACAAACTAAGAAAAGAGTATAAGAGTTTTATTTATTTCTGGGAAAGTACAACTGTAGGAATCTGATCAGAAGATGATCACTTTATCCTTTGGACGATGTGATATCGAAGACACGAGCCTCTGGAAGATGCAACAAGACTTTGTCAGTAGATTATGATCATTAGTGATGCTTTAGAACTGATTTAATACTCTATTTATAGAGTTTTGAAATAACTGTTTTCTGAGTTGTGCGTACTTCAGGTTGCGTGCCTTCTATCCAGTTGCGCGAACGGTTACTTGAACTAATGGGGACGCCTGGCATCATTTGAGTGAGATGTGCATGGTCGTGGGTAGTGTAGTTGATACGTTCTTCGAGATTAGTGGCATGCACGTCACATCATCCAGCTTCTGAATAAAAGTTAACCAGGTGGCGCCAACTAGCCAGGTTGTGCACGAGCGCAACTCAACAACTGGCACCTTTGACTAAGTCTTTTATACTATTTTGATTAATTCTTGCACAACTTGACAACTTGCGCGGGCCAGCTATTAGCATTAATTGCATGCTGATAAAATCTCCTCGAGCGCCATGTTGCGTGGGATTCGAATGGATTTTCTTCGACTGACGAGTTCTCAGAGCTGTCAGTAATGATGACAGCCATTACAGCTTCTCGAGGATACTTGTCACGTGGAGCTCACACACCCTAGCGTAGGCGCAACCTGATACTGGCGCAACCCATTACTGGCGCAACCTAATGATCTGGCACAACCTAATGATTTGGCGCCACTTGATGATGGCGCACTTTAATGAGTGGCGCCCCTTGATTTTTAACTTCTATATGGGCAAACATTTATCTGTATGCCTCAATAAAAATGATCTCTAGTCCACTCTGTTGTCTCGTCCCTCTGATCAATGTTATTACAATAAAAAAGATAAGAGAAGATAAATAAATTGAATCGAATGCTTGATCATGTGCGGCTAAACATCTATTTTATGTAAATGATCATCTGTTCTGTTGCTAGTATGCTATAAAATGTAGACATGGACAGATAACTTGTACATGTTGAGATGAATAAGAAGGCACGAAATAAACATGTCATATATCTGCTAAGACGTGAAATGAACGCGTCATGACCCGTACACAAATCTGTTACATTTGATAGAAAGGATAGAGATTGCATTGGTCTCGGACAACTTGTATACAAGGTATCGTCTCTCAGGTGGATTCTTGGGGCTCCTCGAACCACCTGACCTAGGAGAGATTAGAGCACCCTGAGGTAAAAGAGACCTCACAATTTGGGGGGTGTTGAGTCCTTAGCGACGAGCTGAACCCAAGTGTCACAACGGCTAATCACGGGTAATGACCCCGTGGACCATCACATAGATAGGCCACATTCATGATGCTAATGATGAACTTCAATATCTGCAAGAACGATACATAAGTTATTTGTTATGCAAACTGTGCTAACATGTCTTGTGCAGGGTTGACTGTCGGCGATGGGTAAGATTATACAAATGATTTCTACTGTTTATGCTTCTTATGAATTGTTAAAAAGAACCTAGACAAGTAGAAAGATCAGTAGTAAAATGTTAGCTCCACATGTTGATTTAGTTCAGATATTTACGTGTTCAGCCAAAAGCCGCTCGCTAGTACATGATGTGTGCTGACCCACGTTGTAGGCATCCTTTTCAGAAAATAAGGAGACAGAGGGATTTCTAGCTAGTGAGGCACTAAAGCTCATCCAGCCCAGTAGAGCTTGTGGTTTGCCTTGTAGTTATTTTCCATTTCCAATCAAGTTGTAAGTTTCCTTTCCTTTGAAGGTGTCTCTACTTTTTAAACATGTAATAAAGGGATATGATGTATGGACATTTTGGCTATTACAAAAGAGAGTTTTAAAGAGAATTATGTAGCCAAGATAAGGCATTCTGAGTTTGCAAAGCGTTGTATATGTATTCCAATCAAGTTTATCAATAAAAAAATGTTTTTATTTCCAATCTCTGTCCCACATTTGGTTTTTCGCAGTTAAATATGCTGTGTGTATGTTTTTTCCTTTGTCTAGTTGTTTTGTACATGTACTGGCCTTATGCAAGAGTGTAACCACCACATTTTTAATTTAGGGATATTTTGGCCATTTTGTAATTATTATATTATTTATTAATTTATTGAATTCATGTGATGATAGGTGGTTTTATTTGATGTTTGTGTAGTATAAATGGGTTTAACTTAGCCAACATTGACTAGAAGCCTAATAATAATAATTAGGATTAATATGACCTTGTAGGATTTTTTTTAGAATTAATTAGTTATTTTAGAATATTTTAAATGAATTTTTAGTCATTTTAGCATTTTTAGCCATTTTGGCCATTTTGTGATGTTCTAGATATTTTGACTTGCGTTGTGCTAGCAACTGATTTAACCTTAGTGGACCATGTATAGGAGCCTAACCATGTCTTAGAATTTATTTTTTCACCTATTAGAATTTATTTAGGGCTTGGGTCCAATTTAGAAGGCTTTTGAATAATTTTAAGCCTTTTTGCATGTAGCCTTTTTGAGCCTTTGTGACTTGGGCCTTATTTTACTTGAAAGGGAGTTGGACCAAGTGAAACCCTAACCCTAGAAACCACCCCCCCACCTGGCCGGTCACAGCAGTGTCCCCTCTCTCATTCATTTGTGAAGCATAGCCTCCACAAGTGAAACCCTAATAGCTCTCCTCCTCCAAAAATCCTAGTTTCTACATTCGGAGTCCGTTTCTCCCCAACAAACTCCGTTGCACTCGTCTAGGAGAGGAGGATTTGCTGGATTATTACTGACGAGGAGGCGGAGGCATTTGTTTGAGGAGAATCGACCGAAACGTCGTTCGAGGAGTTCTGTTTATTGGATTCTCGACACTCAATAAGTAAACCCTTCTCTACCATGGTTATTCTGAATTTTCATTCATATTTGCATCCATATAGGCACCCTTGATCTGTATATGAAGTTTCGTAGGATTTTGGTTTCGTTTGGTAGCAGTATTGGACACGTATCGATCTCACGTTGCACGTGTCCGGCAAAATGCCACTTAGAATTGAAAGTGTTAATTTTCGATTCTGATTTCACAAAAATCCTTCCGTATATGATTTGTAACAACTTTCGTGAAGATGGATCGGAAATTAACACGATTTCAGCATCCGAACGGACACGGAAACGCGTACACGAGATCCCGTGCACGATCCCGTGTATGCCCTGCATTCTGTGCATCATAACTCGACGCACAGAGCTCCGTCTTGCGTGAAATTATACGAGCACGTAGGGGAAACCTCTGCCCACATGCTCGTAAAATTTTACGATGTTTCATTGAGCGAGTGCGGAGAAATCGCGCGTGCACTGGTCGGCTGAACTGTGCACTTGGGCTGAAATTCGCCGCTGACACGGCCTTCGTACACGAACACGGCACATAGAGGACCCATACTAGGAGTTGGAACACTAGCCCTATACCTAGAATACCCATGGACTCGATCCCGAGTCATGGTGTGGCCCGATGCGCGAGCCACGAGCGACGAACCGCGTGCACGGGCACGCACGCACGCACGCGCGCCCAGGCCATGCGCTGTTGCGCGAGCTGCTGTGTCACGTCACTGCAACTTCGTGTTGTGTCGACATGTCCTAGACCTACCCGTGACCCTGCCTAGCCGTGTGCACGAGCACGAGGCTTCTCGTTGTGCGTGTGACGCATAATCGAGCGAGAACACCCTCTTCGACACGCGAAATCGATTTTTCGATACGCATTCTCTGGACACGACACGGACACGATTTTGACTCCGGGAGTACTCGAACACGTCCCACGTGTCGAGACCGACCTATTTGCCAAGTTTCGTAAGTTTGTTTGGAGTATTTTACATTTTGGGTCGTTTTATCGAAATTGGGTTTTTCGGGTTCAATATTTTGAATAGAAATGTGATATTTTGATTCTTCGACTTTTAATCGATATTTTCTGACTTGTTAACTTATATATGATATTTTAGACTTGTGGGAATTGACTCTCGGGGTTGATTCATATTTTCTACCTATTTTTAGGCATGTATGGTATTTTACCTATTAATGTATATATATATATATTTATGTATATATATAGATATAATCCTTTAAATTGCCTAATTTCGAAATGTGTATTTGTGAGGTTCGAGACTCTGATTTCAGACCTGGGAGCTTACTCCAGGTTTGAGTACGACCTTCCTTAGCTTTCTCATATTGGGTATATACCTATATATGGATATATGCCTATATGTATGTATATATATATATATATATATATATATATATATATATATATATATATATATATATATATATATATATATATATATATATATATATTATAAAATGTTATATATAGAATACTCTTGTAGTCTCATATTACTTTTGTTCTCAGATTTAGTTTACTTACCAGCAGCCCCAACATCATTGTTTTCCTTTCCTAATATATATATATATATATATATATATATATATATATATATATATATATATATATATATATATATATATATATATATATATATATATATATATATATATATATATATATAAATTGTGATGAATGTATAAATATAGATGATGTAATAAATTCTTGTGATATGACTATAGGAAGTGTTTAGACAGATTAGGTTCGTCGTTATGAGCCTAGTTCGGTCGAATTGGCCGACAAGTTGACCAAGTTGACAAAAGTCAATTTTGGGTCAAACTTGATCCAAAAAAATCGACTCAAACGAACTCCGGATGACCTGAAATTTTGTGTATGACCTAGAAATTAGTAAACGGACTAGTCGACCTTGGGTTGACCAGGTTTGACCAGAGTTGACCGGGTTTGATTAGAGTTGACCAAGGGTTGACTTTGACCTAGAGGGACCTAGAAGCATGTAGTCTTGCATTGTAGCTATTTTCTTTGATACTGTAGACTTGGTTGTGACATGTGGATACTTTAAATAGGTTTATATCACTCCAGTTCAGTTATACATCCTCATCAGCAGCTCGGATTGTCAGGCGAGTACATTCTTTGAAAGTTCTTTCATTTACTTGTCGAATTCTATATTTTAGTTTTAGTCAATTCTATTTGATTCTCGGTTACAAACACGAATTGATATTTTTTTGGAATCGATGTATATGACACTCATACCTTACTTGTCTAGCCTCTATTACAAGAATCACCTACAAGCACCTTCATGTTATGGCTAGATTTATTCTCGATTTACGTGTCGTGTTATAGATTCATTCATATTTGTCGGGCGGAGAAATACTTGAGTAGACATGTAAACATTACTAAATACTCAAACCACCTCCCTGTGAATTATATAAGAACGATAGTCGTCCCACACTTGGCCAGTGCGTGATGTGCCGGATTACCCCTAGCCGTTTACATGTCGATCTCAATATAATTTTAAAACACACTCTGAGTATTGTCTAGAATCTTTACTAGAATCACCACAAGAATCTTTACTATAATCATCACAAGAACCATTATAAGAATCATCCTACTTGGATCATTGAATGGAATCACACTTGACATATATTGTACCACTGGACTCGTATCACATTATTCTAGTTCAGCTAGCTTTTATTTACAGTCTTCATTGACATGATATTCTGTTTCACAGCTTTTACTTTCCTTTTTCTTTTACTACAGTTTTACATCTTAAACTATCTCGAATTCCCATGCTTCATCAATAAAATTGTTTATAATTGTTTTATAGTTTTCGTCATTTACTTGGATTTACTTGATGAGATGTATTCGTTCCTGTCCTGACTGGACCTGTTGAAATATTACAGATGTTATCCCTGAGGATGTATGCCCTACTCACTATGGATTTGGAGAGAGATTAGCTACCTTTGGCCCCGACTCTTAGAAGTGATCGGGAGACTAGTTTAGTAGACTGTTTTAGATTTCTCTACTGGAACTTGAATTGTAATAATTTGAGAGTTGTCTTATTTTGAGTTATTATCTTTTAGTAGTTTTTATGGTTTTCTTCTAGTTATAGAATTCTGTGACATCCTATCGTGCTTAGACTGTGATTGAGTTATATTATTTCTATACTTGCCCTCCGTTCGGAGTTGAGTTTTAAGATAAGTACATTATATAATTGTGTGAGTTGGTTTAGATAGTGACCTAGAACAGCGTTCTACCGTCGATTCTACGGTGTAGGCTGGGCGTGGTTACGCACTTGTACCCTTACACTGGGTGCGGGTCGTGACACATTTTTAGTGGTGGCCCATGCAGGTCGAGATTCGTATTAGTGCGATATCGTGGTAGTACGGCGACTAGTTGCACTGCTATGAGCCTGTTATAGAGTATAGGAAATAAGGTGTTAGAATTAGAGGATACTCAATCACACTTAGAATTTCTTGAGAGATTCCTGGACAACCCTTGAGAATCTCATTATGAACTTCGATTTGAAAATCCTTTTCCTCTTGTTCTGATTCACCCTCACTCCTTGATGTTTAAAGATCTTAGACTATTAACTTCATCATTATCCTTACTTATATTTTGTCTATCTTATGTTGCTAATTTATCACCAGTTTTGCAAGCTTATCTTTTTTGACCTTGATCATGACATATTTTATTGGGGGCTGGCACCCACTAACATATTGTCTAATCAGAACCGGTACATGATGGTCTGATCAACCTATTGCACTTTGGTTCGCTTTTCATATATTATTCTACGTGGAGGAAAACATAGTTAAATTTACTCTAGAGTCTCATCCACGACAGCTTTGGTAATTCTTTTTTGAATTATTTCCATCGCCTATGAACCACGTATTGTACTTAATAGCATCGTCTTTGAACTCTTTATTGTTTTTGCCTTTCACATATTTCAAAAAGAAAGTCACTATACTTGATAGATCAACCCAAGGTATCACGTTTAATTTCCCTATCCAAAGGAGGAAATTAACTTATTTTTATATCCTTGCATCATCCTTTAAATTCTAATTCTTTTGATCGTGACCAGTCGACCGAGTCATCCTCCTTATCATCCAATGTTTGGGGTCTTATTCAATTGAATTAATTCAATTGTGACATGGATATCAAATCTTGGATACTTGTGCTCAGACTTCAATGGCCTCATTCTCCATCTTGTCCAAACTTCTATTTATCCTGGAATTGATCAACTTAGATTGCGCCGGGACTAAATCTTCTTTTATATATATTATGTTATTAGATTTCAATGCTATTGACACTTGTGCCTTAAACTTTCAATTTTGATCATCTTTGGAATGGTAACCCTTCATAATTAATTCCTAGTTGTCTTTACCAGTTTCATATAGGATGGTAGACTGTCCTACACCTTAATGATTTGTTGCTTCTTTATCTTTCCAGCAGAACACCCTATATTGCTTGCATGTTGCTACCATGGGACTGTTTTGATCTAATATGACTAGTCCATCTAGATGAGACCTTCAACTGCTATGGTTGACCATGACACTATATGTTAATTTTCAAATTGTATGAGTTAGAAATTGCTTAGAGACTTTGATTGTGGGTGGTTGACCTAGAAGGGGTACGACCGACTTAAATTTCGAGGACGAAATTTTTCTAAGGGGGGTAGATTTGTAACTACCACATTTTTAATTTAGGAAAGTTTTGGTCATTTTGTAATTATTATATTATTTATTAATTTATTGAATTCATGTGATGATAGGTGGTTTTGTTTGATATTTGTGTAGTATAAATGGGTTTAACTTAGCCAACATTGACTAGAAGCCTAATAATAATAATTAGAATTAATATGACCTTGTAGAATTTTTTTGTAATTAATTAGTTATTTTAGAATTTTTTTTATATGAATTTTTATTTATTTTAGCCTTTATAGCCTTTTTGGCCATTTTGTGATTTTCTAGATATTTTGACTTGCGTTGTCCTAGCAACTGGTTTAACCTTAGTGGACCATGTATAGGAGCCTAACCATGTCTTAGAATTTATTTTTTCACCGATTATAATTTATTTAGGGCATGGGTCCATTTTAGAAGGCTTTTGAATGATTTTAAGCCTTTTTACATGTAGCCTTTTTGAGCCTTTGTGACTTGGGCCTTATTTTACTTGAAAGGGAGTTGGCCCAAGTGAAACCCTAACCCTAGAAACTCCCCCACCTGGCCGGCCATAGCAATGCCCCTCCTCTCATTCATTTGTGAAGTATAGCCTCTACAAGTGAAACCCTAATAGCTCTCCTCCTCCAATAATCTTAGTTTCTTCATCCGGAGTTCGTTTCTCCACAAACGAACTCCGTTGTACTCGTCTAGGAGAGGAGGATTCTGGAGTATTACTGACGAGGAGGCGAAGGCATTTGTTTGAGGAGAATCGACCGACATATCGTTCGAGGAGTTCAGTATATTAGATTCTCGACACTCAATAGGTAAACCCTTCTCTACCAAGGTTATTCTGAATTTTCTTTCATATTTGCATCCATACAGGCACCCTTGATCTGTGTATGAAGTTTCGTAGGATTTTGGTTTCGTTTGATAGCGGTATCGGACACGTATCGGTCTCACGTTGCACGTGTTCGGCAAAATGCCACTTAGAATTGAAAAGTGTTAATTTTTGATTCTATTTTCACAAAATCCTTCCTTATATGATTTTTGACAACTTTCGTGAGGATCGAAAATCGACACGATTTTGGCATCCGAACGGACACGGACACGCGTGCACGAGATCCCGTGCACGGTCCCGTGCATGCCCTGCAGTCTGTATGTCATAACTCGACGCAAAGAGCTCCGTCTTGCGTGAAATTTTACGAGCACATAGGGGCAACCTCTGTTCACATTCTCGTAAAATTTTATGACATTTTGTTGAGCGAGCGAGAAGAAATCGCGCGTGCACTGGTCGGCTGAACTGTACACTCGGGCTGAAATTCACCGCTGACACGACCTTCGTACGCGAACACGGCGAATCGAGGACCCGTTCCAGGAGTTGGAACACGTCGCCCTATACTTAGAATACCCAGGGACTCGATCCCGATTCGTGGCGTGTCCCGACGCGCGAGCCACGAGCGACGAACCGCGTGCACGAGCATGCACGCACGCGCACGCACGCAGGCCATGCGCTATTGTGCGAGCTGCTGTGTTGTGTTGCTACAACTTCGTGTCGTGTTGACATGTCCTAGACCTACCCCGTGACCCTACCTAGCCGTGTGCACGAGCACGAGGCTTCCCATTGTGTGTGTGACGCGCAATCGAGTAAGAATACCCTCTTTGACACGCGAAATCGATTTTTCGATACACATTCTCTGGACACGACACGAACACGATTTCGACTCCAGGAGTACCCGAGCACATCCCACGTGTCAATACCGAGCTATTTGCCAAGTTTTGTGAGTTGGTTTGGAGTATTTTGCGTTTTGGGTTGTTTTGTCGAAATTGGGTTTTTCGGGTTCAATATTTTGAATAGAAATGTGATATTTTGATTGTTCGACTTTTAATCGATATTTTCTGACTTGTTAATTTATATATGATATTTTAGACTTGTGGGAATCGACTCTCGGGGTTGATTCATATTTTCTACCTATTTTTAGACATATATGGTATTTTACCTATTAATGTATTTTACCTATTAATGTATATAGATATATATTTATGGTACTAACTCGACTAAAACCGAACTCCAGTTCATTTCACTATCGTCTATCTCGATCCTCGAGATGATACAATTTAATTCACAAGCGTTCTCGTCTTATGAAATTAATATGATTACTTCTATTGGAGTCGACCAAAATCCAAGTAATTCCAGTCTGATTCAAAACCAAGCATTGCATTACCATCAAGTACATCTTCCAATTAATGGTTCAATTTATTATCCCAACTTTACTTGTGCATCACCGATTTCTATCATTCACTTCGTTCGGGTCTGATATCAATGTTGCTAGCGTACTCTCCCAATTTCAAGCCCTAACTCTAAGTCTTGTTTCTCCAGATCTATCGTCCACCTGAACGATACTCTAAAGTCGGTCACACAGGTTCAATCACTTGGCATAGGGTTGTCTGCCTATCCGCTAGGTCAGCTCATAAGGTCATAGGTACAACTCAAGTTCGCAGTACATCGTGCAAACTCGTTGCACGACCTTGCCCCAATCCTAAGGTTAAACCATTGTTCGTTCGTACGGAATACTCTACCCAAGCTAGCTTCACTCAGATTTCTAAACATCGAGCAATGTTCATCCTATTCGCATCAAGACGTTCTTCGCACGAGGTTCTAGTAAATTCAGCAAAGCCATCATATCAATATAATTAACGTATCCATCCTATCCAATTCAAGCACACTACGATACGATTTGTCACTAAACTATAATTCTCATACCATGTTCCTAAAGTCGTTTCACATAATTCATGTATTCGATCACAAGTTCGTCTAACATAACAATCTATTATGCCCTAATCTCCCGCAAGTCCGATTATCCACATTGGACATAAAATTATCATGCTAATGCTCTCGCATGATAATCGTCCTTATCGGGGCGTAACTCTTATTTTAAGTCTAGACTAATTTATTTTCGATATGCACTTTGGATCTATCAATCCTCAAACTTATTTTATCGTCAATCACAAGTCCTAACAATCCTCGATTCACCTTTGCATCAAACCACAAGTCAAAATTATTCAATTGCCATGCCATGATCTCCCTCAAGTTCGATCATCCCCGCTGGATATGAATCACCATGCCAGTGTTCTTGCAGAATGATCACCCTAATCCGGCATGACACATGTGTGAGGTTGGAGTTGCGCTCGCACAAAAAAAGAATGTCAACATTATGGTTATCATCGAAATAATCAAGATTCTTTCATTTTCATCCAAGTAATATATCAATCCAATCTCAAACTCTACCTTATTTTCTCAAGTCATGTTTATATAACAATTACCTTGCATAACTCGTTTTATGTTTAAGACGAGTACTATCTTCCGAACTAAATTCAAGATCGTTTGTCCAAAACACAAGTTCCATTCTTTATCGCACAACTCAAATCATCGTACCAAATTCTTTAACTTGTACCAATCGTGCTATCTTCTAAGCGTTAATGTCATATCAACTCATTTGAATCACAACATACATATTCAAGCTAAATTTTACTAGGTGATATCCTACTGAATCCAGTTTCCATGCATACTTTCCTCCGATCGTGCTATCGATCGATTGTGCTATCATCGATCTCATCTACGAGGATTTCACCTCAACTCCAGTTTCAACCAATTCGACTAAATCCGAAATCACACATATGATCCACCAAGTTTCCTTGATCAAGACATCCATTTGTTTCATCGTTCTGAATCCTTATTCAATACCGTTTTCTAATTCGTACTACACATTCACAAATTGTCCGAACGACATCTCGTTCGAAACCCTCAAAATTATGACCAATTAAGTGTTACTCAATCTAATGTTTTATGTGATTACATCGCTTGCTGATATACTCATTGCTACCTGCAAATCCTCAATTTCACTCTATCAATTTCCAAGATGATCCATACATCACTCAGGGTTCGAGCCACTCGACCAATCGTCAAAACTCTCTCTTATTCCTCTTCGAAGCTATTGCATACACCACTCAGGCATCTAGTAATCCAATCTTGTCTTCAATCACGTTCACATCATTCGCTCATACATTTCTCTAATTCGTTCCTCAACACTCCAGTGTGATCCCTTATGTTGCCTCGATAATCTAAGTCTCTTATACCTCTATCGATAGTCCATCATGCAAATCATATTTTTGATTCATACTCCTCGACGTAATTTACCGTTCAAACTATTCTTCAAAACCAAACACCATTCTCTGTGTTCGCCTTAGTGTTGGTCTGATAGAGTCTCTATCGATATACACTCTAAGTTAAATTATTTCCATCTGATCGATATTTAATCTCACTCATAAACTTGCTCGCACCAGAAGGTCTAGGTGCACGATATTCGGCACAACTTAGCTAAAAGGCTGTGTGCATAGCCATCCTGTTCGAACTATACCCTGGTCTCGCACACTTATTTGCTGTATCAGCATAAAGTTATTCCGGTACGCACACCACTTGCTAACTTTAGCATGGGTTCCTTCCAACTCAAGTCTGACATAGTTTGACACAAAGGCTATCGCATATCGATCCCATTCAGCTGAAAACTTGCACGAGCTTTTGAAAATATTAGACTTATTGTATGGAACATCCCAAGGAACAACAAGAAAGAGGGCGTACACCTTTTTTACCCATGATCGAGCTTTCATAATGTCACGCCCCAGAACCAGAATACTGGAGAGCGGGGGCAGACATAGCCAGCTACGTATATTGAAGTGCAACCCACCTCGCTATACGGTCACGGCTGTCTAGATACATGAGGGTTTAACTACAAGCTAACAGTCTCTTATGGTCATGAACAAGCCTAGTGTCCCAATCACAAGTAAGTAAATAAATGTTACAAGATGCAAGATCACCAAATATACAATAGTAAGGCGTCCCAAACATTACATATTCAGCTGATCATGAAGCTAGTCGTTACAAAATGTGAGGACTAGCAAGAGTTTAGTCTTACATGATCAACCCTAGGATCTGTCAATCATGTTACAGCTCGTAGGCAGACAGTAAGTGAAGGTGCAATCAAGCTAAACAGGTGCTCGTCGGCTAAACGCCTCAAAAGAATATTTTTACAATAAAGTGGGAGAGCCAAAAATAACCCACTCGTTGCCCTGGTTACGCCTGGTGGTCACCATCGGGCTGGAAAGTCGGTAGATCCTCTGGAGCTGCTCCGAAATATGGCCATACAAAACTAGCTGGGTCAGATCCCAGAAAGGGCAAGTGCCACAAAGGAAGTTTCACTTAGGAACTAAAACTAGCAATTAGCACAGAAGATAAAATATAGTAAAACCGGAAAGATATAGCATTACGAGGATATACGGTAAGATAACCATGGAACCATTCAGATAACCAGGTTACAACCTTTAAACCAAACAAGGACCGGGATTGTAACCCTTCATCTGAACCGAACTTGGTTTCTCCCATTTATCAGCAAGATGATATAAGAAAATCAGGACATGTAACAATCTTATACAAGATCAAGACAAGACTAGACTGATTATTCCCCATTCAACAATCACGGCCAAGCAATAAGTACGGCTTGATACTTTAACTAACTAGGGTTATCACAGGCCTAGTTAGTAACAAGATGCAATGAGATTTTTCTACAGCCACAAGCCCTGCAGACCATCCAGGTTACCCAGGTCGAAAATTAGGGGTTGAATTCAGGTGGGTACATCGTCCAGGAAACGCATGTACCCTTAAGTAGCTTGAAGGGTGCAACACATGACAGTGTGCTAGAAATGTGCCCTACTCGACGGTAGGCTACAGATCCCAAGCGCGCCCAGGTAACGGGATTGCCTGTAGCTGGGAGATCTCTTTATGACTAATGTATTAATCTAGTTATTAGCCCTAGTCCAATTCAGTAGATACTCCTGACCGTGGTACTCAGGAGTCCCATCCTAGACATGATGCAAGACAGGATTGGATTATTTCTACAAGCACAATCGCCCACGGTGTCCAGGTTATTTATACAGGTCATGTCATGTCAGGTAGCCGTCGTAACAGCTTATCAAGATATATCATGCCAGGTTTATCATGTCAAGTTTACTTGTCAGAAGTACGCCACGACGGGCCACCATCCGGTCATACTATGTATCAAGAGTGCACCACTGTGGGTCACTGCCGTGTTTATGGTACATGTGCAGAGCATCATAGTGCAAGCATTCAATCAGGAGACCCAGGTTATGCTAAGGTTACAAGACGTAAATTATCAGTAATGATCAAATAATAATAACAACTTAATCATAAATACGAGTCTATGGAGAAGCCATGCGGCTCAGGCATATGCGACCAAGGAAGAAATCCATGCGGGAGCAGCTCATGCGGCTGAGGGCGGGAGCAGCCCATGCGGCTAGGAATAGAAGGAGGCACATGTGGCTCAGTTGGAAGCTCATGCGGCTAGGTTCAGTCAAGGGCGCATACGGTCAGGAGGAAATAGGTGCCATGCGGCTCGCGGGGGAGGAGTTCTCGGGCGGCTGGAACGGACCCGGGTTAATGCGGCTCCCAGAGCAAAGATCCATGCGGCTAGAAGAGACTCGGTCTATGCGGCCGAAAAGAAAAATAGACTTTATGCGGCTGAGAGCGAATGGGTACCCATGCGGCTAGAAGAGACTGAGGACTTATGCGGCCAAGGAATTCCAGACGTATGTGGTACTGAGAAGATCAGGTACTTGCGCTCAATTCAAGTCCATGCGGCTAGAAGTACAAGGGTCTCATGCGGCTGAGAGCGACTTGCCGCATGAATGTTCATGCGGTCAAGTACTGCCATGCGGCCAGAGAACTGTTCTTTTTCTCCAAATTTCCGAGAAGAAGAACACCATGAACCCATGCTTCCAAGCTCCATGAAACCTTCATCTAGAGTCCAAATCCGAACTTCCATAGGTCAAAATAGGACAGAACAAAATTCTCTACAACATGAAACCATCAAAACTTAGAAATAACAAGATTAAGTAGATCAAAACCCAAGAAATCCGAAAATAAGATAAACTTAGATCTACAAGAATCAGGCCATGGAAAGTAAAAATGCCAAGTACTAAAGTATGTTAGAATGCGATAAAGGAGAGAATGGAACAATAAAATTAGAGTTCCTCCATGAAGCAAGCTGCACTTGCCTAGGCCTCTCTCTCTGGTAGGTGAAGAAGTTATGGTGGAAGAGAAGAAAAGTAATGAGGAGAGAGAAAGAAGAATGGGTAATAAATACTAATGGTGGTGGTAGGTAGGGGTTCACCTTTGGTTCATGATGAACCAAAGCAAAACCAAGCCAAGCCGAACCAACCCAAGAATAAACCAAGCCAAGAAAAAAAGCTAAGCAAGGAATCATGCAATAGAAGATAAAATACGTACACGTATTCCAAAAATACGTAATACGAACCACATGCATTACACATAACTAAGAGAATTGATATGAAGTCTAAGGACGTAAAGTCGTGCTCTGATACCAATGTGTAGCACCCGGCTCCCGGAGGAGCGACCTTCATCGCTTGGGTGTGATGCCGCACGAGCATAAATAACACTCGTGCAAGGCCAGGTGCTGGAACGGACGATTGAAGCTAGGCCACAGAGTCGCACAGATTGTCTCCATTGCAGCGAAAGATAAATGAATACAAGTTGAAACAAATTCAAACTCTTTATTGATATATAAGAAGTATTACAAGCGATACTAGGCCGAGATTACAATTCGCTCAAACTTTCTCTCTCGAAACATAAAAGACGTGCCAATGGCTTACAATATGGAATGATACATGGCGATGTTGTAATACATTATTTCCTATATATGGTGCTCTAGCTCTTTTGTAATGTCCCAAGGCTCTAGAGTTAGCTTCGCACCTTAGCACATTTGAGGAAACATTCTGCAATAGACGAGGTTCTCCCGCACCCTGCATGCAGTCTAGGTGGTTATCAGTACGTTGCATACACTGGTGGGGAGGCTAGCTCGCCCTCTCGTTATCATTACCAAATACGTTCAATTTAGTTTCGTGCACCAACTATCAGTTGTTGTCTTTCTAATTTTTCCTTAGAATTAGTTTAATATCATATAACGTAAAACCTATCTCATGTTACAGCTATCAAGTGTCACATAAGGATGCACTACAACAAATAGAGCCTATAATAGCAGTTTTTCTATAGCGTTCAAGTGTCCCCGCTATAGAATATTATCAGTAATAGCGTTCTTTCTGCAGTGCTATAAAAATATCTATCTATAACATTTTCTGAATGCTGTAGAATCTACAACATTCATATGTTTGTATGTCAAAGCAGATCATGTTCGAATCCTAGGAGAACCAGCGTAGGTTTTTATTTTACATGATAAAAGAATAAACAAGAGCATATTTGGCGTGAAAGCATACAAATTTACAGAACCCGTGCCCAACATTTATAAAACCCATAACCTAAACCCCCTAATATTCATTCTTCCATGCATAACTATCGGCCCTAAAAATGTTCTCATAACACTACAAGAATATACACTACAAAAAAATATCATTTTATAACGCTTGAAAATTAATTTTTATAACGTTTTTAAAAAAAATGTTATAGAAATTCTCTAATGCCTCTTAATATAATGGTTTAGAGGAGTATCTGACTTATTATAACATTTTTTATATATAAATGTTATATATATTTTGTACTTTTTTGACAGTCTATATTCATGAAAGGTAGGGGTGAGCAACAATTCAGTTCAAACCGAACCATATATATGAAAACCAAATAATCGTAAACCGTATTTCTCAAAATCGAACCATTTTTATAAAAGCCAAACAAAACCGAACCGAATTAATTCGATTCGATTTTCGGTCGGTTCGGTTTCATGAGCCAATGTGTCGGGTCTTCAAATTTTTAGCAAAATAAGCCTATTTAAACAACATTTTCTTTTTACAACCCAAAAAGTTTTCGTTCCCCGCCTGAGCCCGCTCCCTTTTCACTCAAAAGTTTTTCATCCAACACAACCAAACACACAAAACCCTCCCCCTCTTTCTTCTCATCTTGATCTCCCACGGGAGAAACCACAAAATTTTCTAATCCTCAGCCACCTTCTTCCATATCCAAACCCTAACCCATCATCTTCATTCTTCCCTCTAAATCCCCCTTCTTCTTCCAAATGCCAAACCCTAATCCGCCATAAACCCTAACCTTAACGCTAGAAAGTTTCTTCACAACTATTGGAGAAGGAGGAGGAGCGATCGACTCCTATAGCAGCGAGTCCACGGTCACGAATGCCACCGGAGATGCCCTAACCAACCGTCGCACCCGACGGAACCCTTCCCCTCCGCTTCTACCATCGGTCGATGATGACTCGTCCAGGTTCTTCTCTTCCGACAACAAAAACGACATGGTTCGCAGCACTATCTCTCGTTACCCTTTCCGTATCCTGAAGCAATCCGATAATGTATTCTCACTGAAGCAAACCTTCGAATCTTAAAGCACAAAGATTTAACATAGTAAATTGTAGCAGTTAAATGAAACTTTTGGCATTTTGACTAACCGAGGGAACTGAGGGATACAATCTAAAAGTCTCCGTTAAGGTGGCATGAAGGTATTGCATCTTATCAAGTGCTGCATCGGTTAGACTACTAGCAAATTCCATGAAGTTTGAAGGTTCATCATTTTAAACCGATTCTTTAACTTCTTGGGCAATCTTCTCTTGTACCAGGGGATGCTTGCAGAGCATGTAGATGAACCAGGATAAGGTTTGATCCCCATAGGTATGTCCTTGCCAGTGATAGGAAAATTTAGTTTGACTTCTCTCAAATATTTATGGGTCATGTTTTCTGGTTCATTTTTCATCTCTAAAATAAATCTCAACAACAAGTCATATTTCTTTACCTGCAAATAAATGTTCCTATAAATGATTCTGGAAGCTTTTGACAAATATGAGAAGCATTTCCAACCTACTGAATCATTTCCTTGTGATGATGCCATTTCCATCATGTTATTTATCAACTTACGGAATCTTTATTTTGAGGTGTTAGATGTGAAATCGATTGATTAGGCGAACGAAGCTATTCAAAGTATGATTCTGCTCATAATGGATGGAGAAGATATCTGAAGGATGCAAAATGTTTTTGATGTGTGTCGATTCTTAGGGTCTCGTACTGCTCCCAGTCTCCAACGGTGTATCGTGGTGCCAAGGACTAGATGGCCTACCATCAAGGACTGGTGCTTACTATCAACAAGATGTACGCTTTGCTATATGGTGAGAACTCTACTCACTACTTGAAATTAGTGTTAGTTTCTTTGAAGTATATGTTCAGCTAAAGATTTATATATACCGATGGATCTTCTTGCAGGCTACCGTGGTCAGCATCCCCAATGGCCCATCGGCTCTTGTGGTGAAGGAAGCTGCTTGGGGGCTCGCTTGATATGCTGCTATTTCACAGGTATAATTATCCCCTTTCTTAATTTAATTACCATAGGGTACTACTTAATCTTATGATGTAGGTGAGCTTATAGTCCTAAAACCAGAGTTCTTCAACATATTTTTTTGTTCTTCTGAAAACTCCATGAAGGGAGGAAATATTAATGAATGGCTAAATCATGTAGTTACCAAAAGTGAGATAAGTAGTTGATATTTACAGTTACTTGTCCATCATAATGTCATTTGCAGGAGAGCATATTGATACCAATAGTAGATCCTGAAGAAAAAAAATTCAACAATGTAGAACCAAAAATTGAAAATCTGCTGCAACGGTACCATTACTTCTTTGAAGCCTATGGGTCCATTTTAGATCCATTCTAATTCGGCTTCAAATATTTCTTGTTTTTAGTTGTCATTCTAGTTGAAGTTAGAATTACACATACACATTTGAAACTTTTGCTGAAATGGTCTTATGATAGAATCATCATTCTTGTTCATTCAATTTTTTCGCCATTACATCTTGTGTACACTGATTGCTTTTTTTCCTTAGTTGTTAGTTTAGAGTTATTTTCTTATTTAGCAAACCTTGAACTTTGGCTCAAAATTAGAAAGTAACTACCCTAAGGAAACCACTCATTACAATTGCATAGAAACCCATCAGTAAAACCAAGCTAAGGAGAGTTCCAAATATGGGAATAACTTTTCTAAACTGAAACAAAAATTAACTAAAAGCTAACTAAACCAACTGGATGCAAGTCTAACAAGACTCAAATTTGAAAATTATAAACACATATCCATCACATCGACACATTATCATAACAATAGGGTAAAAATTTATCACAAACAAGACGATAGTCAACTACTTATATTTCTAACTTATAGTAATTTGTATTAAATTAGCTATAAATATTTATTAGCTTCTATAATATGGGTAGTATTTGAATCATGTCTAGACCGTGAAATCACTTCGTACATATCTAGTTAGCATCCCTTGTGCACATTAACCGATCTAAAGCCAAAGCATAATGGGAATCAAACCTACACATACACTCTTCCTAGTCCAACTTTTTTCTTACAAAGGTTTTGTAGATGTATTACATCTTAGTGCATATTCTGGCACGTAGTTAATATATATAAATTGATATCAGATTGTTAGAAAAGTAGGAGGAATACTAGAATACAAATGCAACAAAGATAAATGTTTATGGAATACATGGATACATGATCTTGTCTGAACTTAATTTTTATATAATAATGCTAATGTGTTTTCTTCTCAATTTTGTGTAGGTTGGCGTGTAAATTTTTGATGGTTATGGATATAAGCTAGAAGGAAAAAGTCGATCGAGCTACATTTTGGCCTACAGACATTTTGTATGGAAATGGAATGGTTTAGTTGAATTTTGGACTAACGTTAGGTTACAAACATTTTGTACATCTTGGATTATCTTTACATGAAATATTTATTTTGGACTACTATTTCGATCACTTTAGGCGTACAACAATTTTTTGTACATCTTGAATATTTTAATAAAAAATGTATGAATTTATTTATTTTGGCAAACCTTTTCTATATCTTGATTGATTGAAATGGAAGTTGCGATTGAAACATATTGAAATCATAATTGTGATTCAACATGAATTTTTATGATGCACAGGTTAATTGTATTTGATACAGAACATGTTATTCAAATATAAAATTGTGTAGCAGATTTATAGCACTCAAAAAGCTATAAAAATCGACAACGTTCAGAAATGCCATTGTAACGCCCCAGTCCCAAAATACGTAGGACTAGGAACGTAGACATGCCAGCTGTATACATACGAATTATACTCCAATATTTAAAATCTTCGTATGTACACATAAGCTGTAAAATACAGTAAAACCATGATAACTAATCTTATCCACAAAATAAAGAATAATGATAACATAAATCAACTTTGCATTGTCTTTTATACAAGTCGTTGGGTGAAGACTAATCCACTACCAACCATTTTAAATGAGAGAACAATATATAAGGAAAAGACTGATAAAATAGCAATGGACGATCAAAGAGCAATCCTCCTTGATAGAAAAGGGAAGACCACGATCTTGGCTAAATCACTAGCGAAAATTATGAAAAACACACACCTGGAGAGATCATCAGGTCCTCAGAGGGACGTAACAAGATACATGAAGAGCATGTCATATAAACCGTGATATATAAATAAATAAAAATGTGCATGCAACAAGGTGCCTAACCGTTCTACAGTGATAATGCAGTTAAGAAACAATCCTTCGACGCAAGGGCCTTCTGGCTATAAATGGGATCGGCTTGGTTCCCGTATAGGGTATATGGGCCTACGTCCATAATGCTCCGAGGAACTTCAGAGGGCATCAATATAGGGGTACGTCCATAACGCTCATTGAACGTCAGAGGGCATCAATAGCCTGCGTCTCAAGTGGAGCTCACAGGTAATCAAGGAAGTACAAAAGTGGCCTATACGTCAAGGTATTGTTCTCCCCACCCAATGCCTAGTATTGTCATCTCCATGACTCATATGAACCTCTAGTAACTTCCAAGTCTACTAATCATGCAATCTATTGGCAGTTATTCCTAATCGTCGTACGTCTCATACTTATCGGTGGCCAGTCGACTACGTGAGTATGTGTCCTATATATGACTCACAACTCGTGATAAGCTTGTGTCAAGGCCATATAAGAATACCAATACCTCATGTCAATGGGTGGTCCTCTAGTACTAGGTCAATGCAGTAAAAATAAATAAACAGTAAAAATGACTAACTCAGTCGCTTGCAACCAAGTATGGCTTGGATGCACAAGTGATAAAAATTGGCAATAGAAATATAAATTGAATCTAAATAGCAAAAATAAATGTAAATAAATCTCAGAGTATAGTAGCAAGGTATCTTGCCTGAGGGTGGTGCAAGAAATGGCAAAGTCCAGTCGTCAGAATTGTCAGCAATGAAAGTCAAAATCCGCAATCAGCTCCGGATGCTGAAACAAACATCATGAATATTTTTGGTATAAAATATGTCTTGAAACGCCTGCCCAAAATTCCAATTCTGGACACCTAGGCAAAATCGTAATTTTGGGTCAAAATGATGTCCGCCGTTGGACCCGTTTTGCACCAAAAAGCGTGCGACTACCTACGGTCTCTAAAGTCGTCAAACTACATGTCTATAGGTCTGGTTTGACGAGACGAACCCAACCGTATGTTCAAAGTTAGATTCCGGTGCCGTACACAATTTTGTCCGTTAAATTTGGTCACGGGCCCGCCAAAAAGGGTGTTCCGGTTGACCTTCCCAGAAATGAACCAAACTTGGCATACAGGACCAGAAAAATGATTCGGTCATGTTGGCGCAAGTTTCTTCTTGAGATGACGACTCTACACGAAGTTATGACCTAGTTTGTAAAGTGGCTGATACGGAATACGCTTCGATTTTGTCGTATACGCACAATGAAATCGAGTTTCGTTGATTCCCACACGTTAAAAACACCCATATGCGAAACACCATAATAAATCAATAGCATTACAGAATGCTATGCACCATCTACAACATTCATGAATGCTGTAGACCATCCACAACATTCATGAATGCTATGATCAATCTACATCATTCACGAATGCTATAAACCATCTACAATATTCATAAATGCTATAATCCATCTACAGTATTCAAGAACGCTCTAATGTTATAGCGTTCACTTACTATAGCGGGGGCAATTATAGCGGACAAAATACACTATAGAAGGCTTTCTATAACGTTCGACGCATGCTATTGTAGGCCATATTTGTTGTAGTGAGTGAAACACCGACATTGAAGTACAAGTAAGAGCTGCCACTACTAGTGCACAAGTCCAGCCGGACCAAGGTCCAGCGGAAGCTGATTCTCCACTGGAACCTAGGTCTAGACGGAGCAACCTCCTTGCTTAAACCAAGATCCAACGGGAGTAGTCTCCCCACTGGAGCTATGTTCAGTGGGAGCAAACTCCACACTAGAATCTAAATCCAGCGGGAGTAGCATCCCCGCTGGAACCAAGGTCCAACGAAAAAAAGCCTTCCTACTGAATAGCTGCCCCGCTGACCCACGTTGCCTCGCGCGCCCTGCTGCACCTTGCTGCCCGCATGCCTTGCTGCCCTGCCCTGAACGAGTGTTGGAACAAGCGCTAAATGGTGCAATGACGCACAAAAGCACAATGTCGTTAAAAGTGCACAATCAAAAAGTGCCACTTTGTGCCATTCGTCCGAGTTTGAGTCGCCTTGCTCCTATGAGAAATTTTCATGAGTGAAACAATAAATGTTTCTTGGAGATTTTGAACACTTCCCCCTAAAAAATTATACCATGCAAACCACATGTGCTACAACTACGCATGTGTACAAGACAATAAAAGAATAATCTTATATTGAAATACACTCTTAGGCAGGGCCGGCCCTGAGTTAATAGGGGCCCTAGGCAAATTTTTAAAATGGGGCCCATATATAATATAAAAAAATTGAACTAAAAAATGATACAACCAAGGCTAGAACCTAGGATCTCTTGTGTAGAAGTATAACAAACTACCACTACTCCACAAATGTTTTGTTACAAAGGAGGATCATATTATATATTAGTTCTATTTTCAATATAAGATTACTAATATATATACATTTAAATTAATTTTTTTGGGCCTCCAAATTTTATGGGGCCCTGGACGGTCGCCCTGGGCCAGGGCCGGCCCTGCCCTTAGGTTTGCCACTAGGTTTGAGACCACTTTCCAGACGATAATTTCAATAAATCCATTATTAGAAAATACTATTAGTCGACTTATGTTGAAAGAACTGAGTCGAATGCTTGTCGGACTTCACTAGCTTATTCACAAGCTTCAACCTAAGTTTCCTTTAAGCTTATGTGATTGAGTAATCAAACTTATTTTCATGTTCAACCTCGGATCACTAGTGGATTGCTAGTGGAAATGAGTCAAGCCAAGTCGAGTTGAGCTTGCGAGCTGCCATGTCAACAATCGACATAATGTTATTGTGTGAACTTTGTGTGTCTGTGCTTGATTTCTATTATTTTGTGGTTTAGACGATAGATGGGAAGCTGTTATTCCGCACTTGCTCTTCTCCTAAAATACTCCATTGTGGACAAAAGATAAAAGAAAGCTCCTAGCATTGATAACTAAATTGTACTCGTACCTCTTCGGGACTCTTTATGGCCCTCTATATTCTGTGCAATGAGTGTTTCACGCATTTTTGGGTTGACATCAGGTTGGCACCTGATTACAAATTTTTTAACTTTGTCTACTGATTTTATGCATCTTTTTATGCTTCGTAGCAGACAACATCGCGAGGACCACTGGCAGAGCATAAGGCTATGCAGCCTATGCTGGTTCTTACTGTAGTTCGGACTTAAAAAAATATTACTAGAAAAAAATCATTAATCTTCCTGGAATGTCCCTACTCTGAGCCTCCGCTAATATTTTTTTTTTTTGGACATGCTCCGTTAGTAAAAATTTTTGGCTCGACGATGAGCACCGGTCCACCACCATGATATAGTTAAAAAATAATATTGGATTCTTGGATGCTAATCACTGGACCATGGCGTGAGTACATGAAGAGAGTCCGTGGCAAAAATGGCCTGTTATCCTTGTTTTCTTCTTTCTGTATCTTGTGTTTTGTCAACTCGTCTATGTAAGTTTCTGGATGTCGATCACCATTGTACTCGACATTTCCAATGACATCTATACCTTGCCTATATGAAGAGCAATGCGTAAGACTCCCTTCTTCTGATCTTCAGTACGTATTCACCCAATGGCCAAGGGAAAGCTAGTCGACAGGAAGCAGCGTTCGTCGCTCTCGAACGTGGCAACGATGCTCGTGGCGGTGCTGATTCTGCTAGACGCCACAGTATCAACTGACGGGACGTCTGTGATGACTGTGTGGAGCAACAAGGGGTGCGACGGCCTACGAAGAGTATTCCTCCAATGCGGCTGCTCGGAATTTTATGATGCCGCCGCGGGTATCTACTGGAACAACGGGTATCAGTTCGAGTACGATGGCCAAACCGTAGCGCTCTACAACTCCGAGGCTGCCAAGGCATCGCACACTTCCATCTGGGCGCTGATGCAGAGAGTTGCGGCACCTTCGGATGGAAAAGCATCTGGATCCAGTGTTGAGATGACTTACAGAAGGAGGATCTGAAGACCAGCAATCACCCCAATAAAACTCGTGTTATACGCGAATTGTTTCGTATCTTTCATAAACGTAGCAATTACCAGAATAAAACTTGTATTATACGCGAACTGTTTCGTATCTTTCATAAACATATAATATTTGTGTTATTGCCGGGAACGCCGGGGCACGCTATTCGATGGAAAATACAGAAACTGAAATAGTTGTAAAGACAACGTTTCAAATGCAATTCCTTAAAGAAGGTTTTGCAACAGAGATCCAGAAGGATTCTGCAAATTACGAGATCTAAAAAGATATCGTAATACACGAATAATCTAAAGAGATTTTCGTGATCGTAGCAAACTGGCATTAGTGCCTTCTAAAAAGAAGATACTGACAGAACTGCTAAAGGCAACAGAAAGATGACAGGCGAGAAATGGAAATGCTGGGGTGAATTATCACCGTTGCTCAAAGCTTTATTCGCCCTCTGCGAACAGCTTCCAGGAACCAGCAAGGTTGACGGAAGACCTTGGAACACTCCTGCTCTTCTGACTCCTCGGAAGACGGCGAACTCCTCTGACAATGGCTCTACTCTTCTCTCTCTGTTTGAAGTAACAGAACCCACGCGTACTAAAAAGTACTAGTGTTTGTGTTAAAGAACACGCTCACTACTCTGTTGTGTTAAAGAACACTTAGAGTTTTTTCTCCCTGGAATTCTGATTACTACTACACTCAGAGAGAGGAGAGAACCTGCATATATAGCCTACGGGGCGGTTGCCAAGTAGAGCCCGCGTAACGGGCCGCGCAACGGGCCGCGCAAACAAAACGCCTCATGAGCCCGAGTCCGAGCCCGAGTCCGAGTCGCTAAGCTCCTACGGAGCTTAGCTCCTACGGAGCTTAGCTCCATGGAAATAAATTTCCAAGAGCAAAAAGCTTACAGCTTCTTAATTGTTGATTAAGCCTTTATACCATTAATAATTAATCCCACATGGCACACACCCATGTGCACTACATGTGCATCTCCATAAGAGAAAAGACTCATATATATGGAGATACACATTCCTTTCTAGCCGATGTGGGACTAAAAACCAAAACAAAAGGCTACAAACCCAACAATTTGCGTATTTTTGAAAGATTCGAATTAATATGAGAATTTTAAGCATGTAAAATTTTAAATATTTTTCGTATGAATTATTGAAAAAATTGGCAACAAAAAAAACATGGTTGACATTTTGTTTAATTAACCAAATTTGACAATTCATTTGAACATGTGAAGTTTCAAACCTCAATATTTTTATTTTAAAAATATTTGATCGATTTTTTAAACGTTATATTACTTGCACTGTGCCGGTTTATAATGGTAGTTTTGCCTTCCTGAATTTTTTAGTGCTAACAAGGGTGAAGACATTGTATTTTGGCTTGCTAGCATACGAAAAATAAATTATGTGCCTGCAGAGATTAATTTTATCTTGATCATCTTTTATTACATGCACCTCAGCTCTTCTTTCACTAATTACTAAATGCTAGTGTCTGATTGACCTTTTTTTCATGAAAAATATTTTCATTATAAAATTTCTACCAATATGTAACATATGTTTGATAGCTTTTATTTTTCATGAAATTGTTTTCCAAAAAAATCACATGATCCTATTTTCCTCTAAAATGATGTAAAATCAAACTTGCCAACAATGGCAATCAAACAACTGTCATGAAAAGTTTCAAATTTTCATAATTTTTTTTGCGAAAATTTGATATGCCTCCCACTTGTTTTAACATAATTCAATGTGCACCCCACCGAATTACCATAATGCATAAAAATTTCAACTTTTAAGAAAAGTCGCCAATGACTAGCAGCCAACTCCTTTGACCCCTATTTAAGTGGGATGTACCTTGAATTATGACCAAAATACCCTCAAGTAAATGGAGGTGCACATTAAATTATGGTAAAATAAGTGGAGTGCAATTCAAATTTTTTTTTTTTTATTTATGTAGGTCAAAAGAGTTAACTGCTAGTCATTGACGGTTTCCGTTAAAAGTGTGGGATTTTATGCACTATGGTAATTCGGCAGGGAGCACCTTGAATTATGGTAAAATAAATGGAGGACAACTCAATTTTTTTTTTTTTAAGCAAAATAATTGTGCACAATTTAATTCATTTATTTTTTTTTACATATTTTCCACCTTGCAATTAAACGACATAATCACTGTTTGATCTCAAAAGAAATTGCAAACAAACTTAGTTTATTTATATTATTGCATTGTCCATTTTTTTTATTTACACTTTTTAAATTAAAGATGGAATCAAGAAGATCACAACAAAAATTATATTATTATAAAACATTTAATGTACGATAGCAGATATTAAAATTAAAGTTAGGCACTACTAAGCATACTACAATATAATATTTAATACAAACTAGAAGCGAATGAAGAACTTCCCTCATTATTGAGAATAATATAACTTTTAGACCATGGTAACTCACATATAAACTTTCTGTTGGTAACAAAACTCGGAAATCATTTCTCCAAACTAAAAAGTCTGCAAAGGAACCGGAAAAAAGATGTAGAAAATCACAAACGTCAAAATTATGCAAAAGCCAAACGCATCTAGAATAGGGGTGCAACTCGGGCGGGTTGGGTCGGGCTTGAGGTCAACCCGAGCCCAATCCGAGAAATCATAAGCCTAGCCCGAGCCTATGCCCGACCCGACCTCGGGTTCAACATATGAAGCCCAAGACCAAGTCCGGAGGATCGGATTGGGCTCGGGTTTGGTCGGGTTCATCGGACTCTAATATAATATTTGAAATAATTTTAAACAAAAGTAATATTAAATACATAATCAAATAGCAATCAAGCCTTGATCATTACAATGAATTAGCAACAGAATGTTGTGAGCGCACAATTACAAATTTCCATAAGGTTACCAACGAAAATTTCTGTCAGTAAAACGTCTGATACGGTTTTGGTATTAGACAGCACATTTCCGATAGAAATTTCTTTCGGTAGTTTGTTGGTAACCTGCAGATTTCTGTCGGTAGGTGTCGCTAGTACGTCGGTAACCTGCAGATTTTTGCAGAATTCCATCGGTATTCAGTCACTGGTCCATTGCTGAGCTTGTCATTTTTGCCAAAATAATTGGTTCCTGCTATGCTCAAACCTGTCAATATATATATATATATATATATATATATATATATATATATATATATATATATATATATATATATATTCAATAGACTGAAACACAAATATTTAACATTGAATGAGATAGACTATTTATTCAATAAACTAGAACACAAATATGTAACATTGAATGAAATAGACGCAAACAACTATTTTCTCAAACTATAGAGTAACGACAAACTTCTTCAATATAGTACATATACATAAATCCCTCAAGTGATACATAAACTCCATAACGTCCATACAAACTCATCCAGTACAACAAAAAATTATATAAAAATCTCATAAACATCAAACTGCTGGTGGAGGAGGTGGCGGAGGCAGAGGCGGCTGTCCGTACACATATAACTGCGTTGTCACCAAACTGATGACCCGCTATACATCTTGGGCAGGAACAACGCCTGGAAGAGTCGTTAGCATAATAGGAGGAGCCGTGGTCCAAGTAAGAGCCGGTGCAGTAGGCGATGTGGACGAAGAAGGAGCCGTTACCGGAGGTGCTGAGGTCGAAGCAGGAGCCGGTGTAGTGGTAGCAGAAATCAGACCAGCTGTGTCTAGAACGTAGGTCACCTAGATCATCTGGCCCTTTAGGACCACAAATATCTGTGTAATCTGCTCCAAACTGTAGGTTCCCGTAGTAACGTCGATCATTGTACTTACAGGTGGAGGTAGAGGTAGAGGTGGAGATAGAAGAGGAGCTCTTGAGTAAATGGATGTATGGGATGCCAACGATCCGATACCAGACATGCTGCCATATTTTCCTCTACCGACAGCTTGCATCTACAAGTCGTTCCTCGTAGCCGGCATCGGTGGCTGACTAGTCCCAGCTCCCCCGCGGCAACCCTCCCAGTAGCACTCCCTTCCTTAATGACTCGACTCTCTAAAGTCTCATATGTCTCCTATATTTATGTAGGTAAATATATTTAGAGTTAATATTCATATTTTAGTTACTATTAATTATTGTTATGGTTAGTCTCATAAGTCTCCTGTATTTGTCTTTGATTTATATTGCTAATAAGGGTTATGGTTAGGATATTTATAGTTAGAACTTACTATTTAGGTGAAATAAATATAGTTAAGTACAAAGAAGAATGCAATTAGATAGGCCTTGGAAAACTTACATAGGTTTTGGTCGCCCGATCATCTATCCATCCTTCTTTCGCTTATGGATACGATTGAAAACTTTAGAAAAGTCGACAGTGTTCGGATCTCCGTCTATCCTAGCGACCTCCTTGTACTGTAACAATTAAACATCAATTAATAACTAACATTAAAATTAAACAATTGAAGAAATAGAAATAATAATACTCACCAACCATCGATAATGCTCTAAAATTGGGATGGATCCACCCGTGTAGTGACCACCCTTAACACGGACAGCCTTTGCCCTCTCGCACTTGGCCTTATAGCCCAGAGTATCCATCTTCTTCTTCATCTCCTCCCAAAATTTCTCCTTCAACCACTCCTTGCGATGATCTCCAGAGAGTGTAGCCAACACCTTTTGGTCGTTGACTATTTCCCTCAACCTTTTGCTGAAGACAGACTTGTAGCACTTCCAGATCGCCTAAGATCTCTGTGCGCCGGCCACTACTACAACTTTTGCAAATAAAAAAATGAAAACAAATGGGAAAATACTTAAGAAATATTGTAAACAATGACGATATTATTTAGGCATACCCCAAGCATATATAGCCAAGTAAATCGTCTATCAAGTGGGATGTCCCCAAATTTCAGATAGGGACCATGGAATTGACGATGCATCATGTTGTCCAAATCTCTACCAGCCTGGAGCAGAAAGAACCTGGAATTAACAAAATAATGTACCATTAAAAAATAAAAAGAGTATGAATAAATGTGTATAATAATAATTATATACGTACATCGCTTCATCGGCCCACAGCTCGGGATGAGTGATGCTGGCTGACCGCTCTGGTAGAGTAGAAGGGTCTGCAAATCCTGGTCAACGTATGTACACTCCACGGTCCACCAGCAGGCCATGATATAGATTCGCCCCCGTAGGAGCGACATGTGTAGTCTCCGGTGTAGAAGGCAGATCAGTCAAACAGGGGGAGGAATAGCACCAGTAGGCGTAGATGCTGAGGGAATATCAGGGCTAGCTCCACCAAGTGATGAACGAGTGAATGCCGGAGATAAGCCATCCTCCTCATCAATGAAGTCGTCCTCACTAACTCCTCCGGGATCTGCAACTGGAGTAGTATGAGGGGGGAAGACGGGATGAAGATCCTCGACGTCGTCCACGGCCTCGTCCCGCCATATGCAAATCTAAAAGAAATAACAAATGGTGTGATAATACAGATAATCAATACAAATCTATTAGAAAAAAAATATGGTGTGATGATACAAATAATTAATGCTAATTTAATAGAAATAAAAAATGGTGTGATAATACTCATAAGTAATACGTAATAATCTTCTTCATCTTCTGATTCTTCTTCATCTTCTGAATTATCTTCATTTTTTATTTCTTCATTTTCACTATCACTTCCACTTTCACCTTCATTTTCAAATTATTCTTCCTCATCTGATACGTCCATTTTAGACTCCTCCTCTACATGAGATAAATCCTCTATGTCAAGTTCTTTGTCAACTATATCATCCTCTATAGTAATGTCAACCTCCATGTCATCAATGTCGACTAAACTTATATATGTTGGTTAAGGTATGACTACCTCATCCTCCTGGTATGCTTGATCTTCAATATTATATGTATTTCTTGTTTTAGTTTTGCATACAGCCCACCAATCATTAGTAGTGCGTTGTCGACTGGATAACTCGTGTAGTACACTTGGATCGTTTGATGAGCCAACACAAATGGTTCGAAAACTCCATATCTTTTTTCTATGTTTTATATCAACAAATCTAAACATTTTTCAATTCTCCATCCTTGTTTGGGTGTTGTGTCGAACCAATCACATTTAAACAACACAATTTTGGTATCAAAAGAGTAATCCAGCTCTACAATATCTCTTAGAATACCGTAATAGTCAAATTATGGATCGGCATCGTAGACTGAACCCCTCACACAAACTCCAAAGTTCTTTGTATAATTAGCCCCCTCATCGATAAATGAGTGATTGATAGGCTTATCAGTGGTTCTAAATTTGAAGCCTTTGATGGTATATTCATCCCAACATTTCGCCCTATTGCTTGGTCTGAATGCTAGTGCTCGAAGTCTTTCGTTCTGCAATTGTGTTCCAAGACGAAAAACCTAAAACATCACGTATCATAATGTCATTAGACAAATCTTAGACAAATTATTGAATTTAGAATAGTTAATGATTTTAATCTTACATAATTATGGATCCATGACGAAAATTTTCTGTCAACCTCTCTAGCAAGATTATCATCATCATCAATGTTAGGTCTCTCCATTTTTATCTCAGCTCTAAAAATACTGTGATAATAATGAGAAAAGTTAGATAACTTATTTTACAAGTATATAGCAAAATTGAAATATATAGCAAAATTTTGTCGCTTACTTCTCTATATCTTCCATCTCCTCTATAACACTATTTAGGTATATATACCGATGAGCAGCTTCAAACTCATCGTCCTCCAACCACCGTAATTTAGCACTTGAAGGCTTTCCACCAACATTGAAGATAGTACAGATTTTGCTACTCGGTGCATTGACCTCACCTTCATTATTTCTTGGTGCTCTATTTCAGTTTGTTCTGACATGAGTATCGAAGTAGATTGAGCAGAAGTTTGAGACCTCGTCAATAATATATGCTTCGCATATCAAAGCTTATACATGAGCCTTATTGTCCACCTTCTTCTTCAGGTGATATAGATATCTATAAATAATATAATGAATATTAGAACTGTTTGAATAAATTTTTTATTAGTACTAGATAATTTATTATTTCATACCTCTCAAATGGATACATCCATCTATAATGGACGGGAGCACCGATACATGCTTTGTATACAAGATGAATCGGCAAATGTTCCGCACTATCAAAAAAGCCGGAGGAAACACCTTTTCTAACTTGCACAATGTCAATACAATCTTCTCCTCAAGTTCAAATATATGTTGCATCGTCAACTTGCTTGAACAAAAATCTATAAATAATATAGATAACTCGGCCAGCGGACCCCATTCCTACACGACACTTCATGCTTTACTAGCATCTTATTCTAACAACATTGAGATTTAACCCTAGAATAAAATCCTAACCCTAATTCTAGTTAACTCTAACTCATTTAAATATAATTTAAGAGAATATTCCTTAGGAGGACTGCATCCATATCTGACATATTTTTGACACAATTCTTTTTTGACACTAATGTCAGATATGGCTTGCCTACTCCTAGGCTCCACAGACATGATTGAAAGAGATTTGCCAGGGTAGCGATTGTACTAAACATAACTGAGATAGAAAAATGTAGAGCATTTCTTTGTGCTCTCCTTTCTAAAGAAATTTGAAACTTAGTTACTATCGATAACATGCTTAAATATGAATAATAATATGCTTACTGTATAAAATATGTATACTAATACGTTTTCATGAGAGACAATGTACTCTCAATAAGAGTACATATATTACTATATCCATGACATAGCCGTGTCCCAAATTTTCTTTTAGGAATGTTGTATTTTGAAACCATATAGTGTCCATATTCATATCCATGTCTACCTGTCTCTATTTAACCTAGCTTCTCTATGTTATGAACCAAGATGAATTCAGCACAGGTAACCTCACATAGCTAGGTTTGCACTAAAATCCTTATACATATGAACAAGACTAACCAAGCTAATTTCAAGCTGCTAAGCAACCAAGCAAGATTGGAAATGCCTATTTAATCCCAAATCCCTATTTCTACTGAAATAAATTCAGAAAATAAAAAACCCCTATTTCTACTGAAATAAATTTAGGAAATAAAAAAATAGTTTGAGAAATCTCACAATAAGGACGGAGAAGAGGACTTTCAGAGGAGAAGGGGGTTGGGTTCATCGGTCGTCGAGGGAGGAGCAGGGGTCGGGGGTCGGGTCATCGGTCATCGAGGGTAGAGGAGGGGGTCGTGGGTCGGTCGCGGAGGGAGGAGAAGGGGGCCGTCGGTCGCCGAGGGAGGAGGAGGTGGGGTCTTCGGTCGTCGAGGGAGGAGGAGAAGTGGTCGAGGCTCGATCGCCGAGGGAGGACGAGAGGGTCGGTCGCCGAGGGAGGAGGAGGGGTCGATCGTCAAGGGGAAGATCGGAGGTGGCGGAGGGGAAGACAAGAGATGGTCGATCACAGAGGGGTTTTTAGTCATGGCCAGCGACAGACTATTCCATCGATAATTGGTCGGTATGGCATTACCGATGGATTTGTGACGGATATAACAACGTATGATTATAACTAATTTTATATAAACTATCAGTCGCTACTAAGTTGCTAGTCCGTCGCTATATAAGCGACCGGAACTCTTTCGTCGCTAATGTCCGTCGATAATAAATAGTATTTTTGTAGTAGATGTCCATCGGATGTGGAATAACTTCAACTCTACGGAAATATGAAATGGTGCCAAGATCCTTGAGGGAGAATCTGTTGGAGAAGATGAATGAATTTTTGTACTGCTGCATCGTTGTTTTATGTGATAATAATGTCATCAACATAGACCAAGAGATATATCATGATGCCAAAAGTATTACATACAAATATTGATGTATCAACATGAGAGTTAGTGAAGTCAGAATTGATGATGAACTGACATAACTCATGGTACCATGCACAAGGGGCTTGTTTGAGACCGTATATTGCTTTGTACAGTTTATAGACATGATGAGGATGCTCATTGTCAATGAATCTTTGTGGTTATGCCATAAAAAAGTCCTCAAAGAGATAGCCTTGGAGAAATGCATTATTAACATCAAGTTGGCACAGTGACCAGCCACGAGTGACGGGAATAGAAAGACACTACAAGAAAAAAAAATATTTTACGGCAACGTCTTACGGCAACATAAAATGTTGCCATATAACATAGTCATAATACGTCAACATTAATATTGCCTTAATACACAAGTTTGTTTATGGCAACAAATAATGTTGCCTATAATTGTCACACTTTATATGGCAATAAGGATGCATGCCATATTTAATGGAAACGTATATGGCAACAATAACGCGTGCCATATTTGATCGCAATATATTATGACAAGCTGGATTTGTGACATAATATATTACAATCAAATATGACAATATTTTACATTACCATAAAATAATTAGTTTATGGAAAAAATATTGCCCCAAAATATATAATATATTTTCCTCCATGAACAAAATAAATATGACAATATTTTGTTTGTTTACTTATGGAAACTTTTTTGTGGTTTAATGAGAATAAAAAAAATTCGTGTCTATACATAAGACCGGCGGGAACAAAAAAAGTTGAAATATTTTCCCTCCTTTATTATTTTACCAAATCCTAATTCATATTCTCTCTTAATCTAGGTCTCTCTTTAAACTTTGGTTCTCTTTACCCCTTCAACCTAGATCTCTCTTCCCCTTCTTCAACCTAGGTATTTCTTTAACCTCTATTTCTATTTTGTTATTTTTTTCGTTTCTTTCATTTGTGGATTTCTTTTGGGAACGAGAAGTTTTGGATTTTGGGTTTTGAGTGCCTTTAGTAGAAGGTCTCTGCTGCCATCGAGTCCAAGTGATCGACGACTAATCGGTATGGATAATTATTTAAAATGTTGCTTTATTTTGTGTTCTAATTTTTGGTTAATAAATGCGTTTGATCAAATTGTGAAATTTTTCTCCAACTAAATTACTCTGAAACACACGATGAAATTTTTCTCCTTAGTTTTCTACATTACTCATGGACCCTGAACCTTCAAATCTTCTATTATCACTTCTTTAAAAAGATTTAGAGGAAATAAGATTTGATAAATTTTTTGATAAAAAGTTTGTAAATATTTTTCTAAATATTAATTATTTTTATTTTTGACTTGATTATCATCCAAATAGTTCTACAATATACTATTGAATATTTTACCATATATTCATGAAGATAAAATAAATCTTTTCTTTGTTTAGGATTCGATTCACTGGAATCAGAATATTCTTTTAATTATCTTTGGAAGGTTAAGATGTTTTTTTTACAACCATATATGAAAGGTTAATGACCATATATGCATATAATATTCTTTTAATTATATATGGAAGATTTTTTTAGAGCCATCTTTGGAAGTGTAGCACCCAGTTTTCCAAATGAGGGTAATTTTGAAATTTTGTGTTTATAATTATTTTAATAATGATATTTAATTCATGATATGATTTTTGGTAATTTTAAACCATTTTTAAAATTATTTAAATCAATGATTTGTGGTTTTGACGTTTTGCTAGTGAAACCCTAGAGACTGTTTGACCTAGAGCCTAACCATGTGATTATGATATTTTAATATCATTTTTGGCCTAAGGATATTTTTATATTTGACCTCTTTGAATTATTTTGATATTATTTTATTATTTATGATATTGTTTTGGGGTTATTTGAGTCGGGTTCGAATTTCAACTCAATCCGACTTGAAACGGGGACCCGGGAGTAGTTGACTCTAGTGGGACCCACAAACTAGTTAGGCATGGCCCACATGATATTAATTTTAGTCCACATGATAGAAATATTTTAGTTAGAGGTTAGACTAATTATTATGGATAAGGTTAGTATGATTAGAGACTTTAGAATGACTAATTTAGTCCCAACCAATTAGCCCTTTCCTAATACTCATAGAATAGGTTAGTGGGGGCATTTTGGACCTTACCATAATAGGACAAATAGCCCATATGGCCAGCCACTTTGGGAGAGGATAAGCTCAAGTTCATTCATTATTCTCATCCACACTCTCTCTCTTGTTCTTCCCCAAATTCCTAGAGAGCAATCCCTAGCAGTTTCTCCACAAAATCCTTCCATTTCACCACCAAATATTCTTCTTTCCTTCTCCATTCTAGCCAAGGAGAAAGTTACCCAAGTTTGGGAGGATTCGGAGCTCGTTCGTGTCCTTTTGGAATCTCTACGTGTCGGTGTCGCTCCGGGAAGGCTTTTCTTCGATTCGATCTACCGGGAGGTATAAATCCCTTCTCATCTTCATTTTCTCATGCATATAGGTCTATTTTAAACCCATAGGAATGATTTCCACGGTTATATCTCCATTTGTGTCCATTTTGTGTCCATTTGGAGGCCATAGGAGTGTCCTTTGTGTTGTGGATGTGTTCATGTTACATATATAGATTTATATATATATATATATATATATATATATATATATTGTAATGAGAGTGTATCTATATTTATATATGTAATAAATGGTTCATGATGATTATATAATCAAGTTTGTGAGTGTAGTTCCTCATATTATTATTGCTATTATTGTTGTGGATAATTAGGATATATATTGTGTATTCTTTTGGCTCAAACTATCTAAATCCGTCATGATTTTTATCCACGTTTTTAATTTCAGCCATAACTTAGAAATGTCATAACTTCTAGCTCAAAGCTCGGTTTAATCTCCCATTTTTTTTAAAAGAAGCGTATTGAAGTTAGCTTTCCAAAAACATGTATTAATAGGCCTAATTCCTTCTGTAACTTTTTGGAGAATTATTTGAGCGTCAGCTGTACGAAAGACAAACGCGTTCTCGGTGTTTTCGCGATTCCGGGAGTTTCCGGAAACGAAAATGCGATCCGTTTGAAGTTTCGGAAAGCTAACACATAGATCTATAACATACTTTAATCCTAGAATTTAATTCATGCTGAGTTGGTACAGTATTGATTATTAGTAGGAGTTACTATTCGGCATATGTATTTTGTGCACCCTTGTGTGTAATATAATATTCTATTTGATTTTAACCCATGTTAATGTATATACATTATGTAACTAAATAGAGAATACAAGCATGAGTAAATGGTTAAATAAATGATGTATGAGGTGTAAGTATCCTATCTAATGTAAGCATGTATAAGTATGGCTTGTAATGAATATGTAGGTTCCATAGTATGTAATGTATGGTGCATATAGTAGTGCAAGAGAATAAATAAATGATGAATGAATGCAAGCATGAATGTAATGTAATAATAGATGTAATGTATGCAATATACAAGTTAATGAGATGTAATGTTCTATGTTAACACAAATCCTATATTACCTCATGTACCCCCCTTACACTATGTTGACACTAACACACTTGACACATTGTTCACTTCCACTTTGACACTCTTTGATATGTATACACTATATATGCCCATTTAACCCTCACTTGACCCTTTGCCATGTTCACATACACACACATAGCCTCTTAAATAAGTATTTATGAATATAGTTAACTTAGCTATGTATGTATATTATATATATGTTAGCATATTGTGTTGTAATATATAAGTTTATATAACCATTTGAAATGCCATGATTATAGACCTAATATTGAATACCAATATATGTATGTGTATATATGTGTAGACATATATAGCTTAAAGTAATAGATTACCTAGTGTATATCCAATGTGAATTCTTGCCTATTTGAGTATTGAATAATTGCATGCTATATAGAGTTGGGTGTATGTTGGCTTGTATAGCCTTGTATTGATGTGTGCTTGCTAGGATAGTCTTGGTTAGGCCTAGTAAGACTTACTGGGTTAGGACATGACCTAGTTTGACTAGTGCAGTTGACCAGAGTTGACCAAGGGTTGACTTTGGCCTAGTTTGACCTAGATTCATGTAGAATGCATTTTAGTGCTTTATATTACCCTTCTGGACATGTTGTGACTTGTGCTGTTCTAATTAGGAGCCAGACACCTCTCCTCGGACAGTATCTTTACCTTGGACATTCAAATATCAGGCGAGTACATTCTCTGATCATTTTATATCCTGCTTAGAATTATTTCCTGCAGTAGACTACTTTACTTGTACTGTCACGTTGGTCACACGGATTGGTACTATATGGATCCCTTCTTGAGATATTATCCTTAGGGAGCATCGGGTACTCTATGTTATGTGCGTTTCACTTACATAGCGTATCACTATGCTTCGTTGATTCTTCGATCACTTGTGACATATACTCTTATGATCACAGAGTCTTCCTAGAATCCTTATCCCATTTATGGGACTACTATGTATCACCTTCGGGGTCTATCACCTTCGGGGGCTGTTACATTGCATTATATAACATAACCTGGCTGGATCCTTGTGTATTGATTGGGAGTACGGGGGAGTATAAATGGACATGTGAATAATACCCAAGTAGTGTAGCATCAGAATCTCTTCCATAGTGTAGCATCAGAATCTCCTATGTCATTTACATGTCTATATTGTACTCTGACTCACTAGCCACATGTTAGTTCTTTATTTATAGTAGATATTTCTATTACAGCTTTCTCTCTCTGTTTACATACTACACTTCTTTCAGTACTTGTATCTTACTTTACTGCATGAATATATTTTCTAACCTGCTATGAACTGTTGAGATGTATTGTGCTCGCTCCAGTCCTGACTGGACCTGTTGATAAATTTTACAGATAGCCTGGAGGTGCCTGCTAGCCTAGAGGAGACACTTTAGAGGATGTTTAGATAGTTATTTTATTTTGTCTGGAGTTGTATTTACTTTGTGGATTACTGTATCTGTATTTGAGTTTTGAGATGTATTTCTGGGTTTATGTATCTTAGACACTTAGACTTCTATCTCCTGTATTTATTTTGGATTTCATATTTTATCTATCTTTATCATGCTCTACCCTAGATGTGATTGAGACTGTATCTGCTATGTCACCCCCATTCGGAGAGTATAAACTGCTTGGCATTATAATGTTAGATGTTGTGACCTAGGACAGCGTTCTACCGCCGACACTACGGTGTAGGCTGGGCGTTGTTACGTTCTCGTACCAAAACAGTGGGTGCGGGTCGTGACAGGAAGGTTGAGAACCATATATCCATAGAATATTATTTTAATTATCTATGGAAGATTTTTTTACAGCCAAATGTGGAAGGTTGAGAACCATATATGCATGTAATATTATTTTAATTATAAATGGAAGATTGTTTTAGAACCATCTATGGAAGGTTGAGAAGCATAATGCACATAATATTCTTTTAATTAATCTATGAAAGATTTTTTTACAAGCATCTATGGAAGGTTGAGAACCATATATGCATGCATGAGAATAAACTTAAAAAATATTTATAATGATAAAATTATATATATTTCACAAACATATTTTTATAAATGTGAGGTAATAGAACAGTTTTAGGCCAATGAATGAGTTTTGCTGTAAATAGATTATTTTTATTAGTTTTTATCCTTAAAATAAAATATTTATACAAGTTTCATATGTTGTAACCATTCATATAAAACAAATGAAATATAGAAATTTGCACTACCTTAAAATATAATTTTTTTATTAACATTTTTTGGTCTATAGGCTAATTTTATTGTTTATCCATACCAGCGTATATAAAGATTGTATAGCTGTGAATTGGCGCACCACAACTGTCAAAGAAATCTTTGCAGACAAGTTATATATATGGAGGGAACAAGGAGGCAAAAAATTTAAGTTTAAGTTAGGGGTGTCAAGTACCTATTTGAATTTTGAACCTCATATAAAAGAGGAATTGTGCCACATAATGTTGGATATGATAAGTATGGATTCCTGGCGTAGTTGATTTTATGTAATATTAATGATGTAGTACTGAATCTACCATATTTAATTAGAAGTTATTTTTTATTTGAAGTGTAAAATTAAATTATTATTTATATTTAATATTTGGTTAATGGTCTACTTAAATTTTGGCAATTAAATTTAGTTGATATTTTAAATATTGGCATCTATTAATTGTCACATTTTTTTGATCATAGCAATAAATAGTAAAAATTAACTTTTCAAATATAGAATCCGGCAGTTGCCTTACGTTCTCAAACATAACAATAAAGACATGCCTAACGAAGAATTGCCATATGGGATTGCAATATATGGCAATATATAATGCCATATAATACTAGTAGTTTACGACAACAAAATATTGCCATTAAAATAAATACAATATTTTGCAACATAATCTTGCCATTTATGGACTGATGATATATGACAATAATATATTGCCATATATTGTTCGAAATTACGGCAACCAAATATTGCCATTAATAATAATCATTAAAGGCAACAAAAAGATTTCTTATAAGGCAACAATTAATTGCCGTAAATTAGTTCTCTTTTACGGCAATAATTGGAAGATGCCGTAAATAAGCAATACTGACGCAACCTTTTACGACACGCTATGGCAACTTCAAATTGTTGCCATATATGTGTTTTGTGGCAACAATTTCATTATTAACGGCATTTTAAGGTTGCCGTATAATAGAGATGTGAGGTAACTAGATCAAGACAGAGATAGGCACTCTGGGTAGAGGAATAATCATGAAAGACACAAGGGGTGGAACAAGGAGATAGTTTGTGAGACAAATATGGGCGTAGCCAAGGATAACATAGATACCCAAAACTCTGTAGTTTAGAATAGCTGGAAGGTTTGCCAAAGAGTTATTTATATAGTGATAGAAGTTGAAGTGTGGGAGTGGGTAGATGATTAATGGGATAAACATCAGTGGAGAATGCATGTGACCAATAAGACAAGGCATGGAAGCATGTGAGAGGAGTGATAAGCCTGCTTCTATAATATGATGATGGCGACGTTTAGAATACCTGTTGTGTTCAGGTGTGTGGGGTTGAGGTTAAGTGAAAGATCACATTAGAACTTAGATATGATGAAAGTGCGTGATATCCCCCCATTGTCAGAATAAAGTGTGATGATTTTTTTACTGAAGCAGTTCTCCACTAGTGATTTAGAGCAAAAAAAAATGTCATGGATGTCAGATTTTCTTTTAAGTGGACAAAGCCACATGTATTTTATAAAATGATCAACAAAAATAACATAATATTTGAAATCATCAATCGAATACACGGGAGAGGTCCACACATCGAAAAATATTATTTCAAGTAGAGAAGTTAAAAAAGAGTGGAAATGGAAAATGGTAACTTATAACTGTTATTGCATTGACATGCATTGCAATTGAAATTCAGAGATGATGGACTTAAGACTTCTAAATAAAAATTAGACGAAGAGATAAAACAAAGAAACTTCTTGCTGGATTAATTAAGATTTTCGTTGCTCAGAGCGCAAAATTTGGCACTTTTCCTACTTCTCCTAGGAACCAACAATTTCAAGGATTATAACATTTGGAATATCCTTTTGTCACCCTCGGATTGGAATTCACATGAACATAACCTCGGACGGTACTTCGTGGCTCCTGATTGCTGCTAACTCTTCTCTCGTAGTATATATCTCCCCTGTGTGTTCTATGAACAACAACAAGAGTATAGAGGATCTAAGCTTCTCTACCAACAAATACTATCTATAGGAGGCACTAAACCCAGGGAATAACTCCCGTACTAAGTGGGCGATTACAACAGTAATCTCCACTAAGAGGGCAATTATAAAAACTAAAAAGCCCACGCTGAAGTACACGTCATAACCACATGGGGCACAAGTCTAGCGGGACCATAATATAATGGAGCAGATTCTCCACTAGAACCTAGGCCTAGAGGGAGAAACCTTCCTACTAGAACCAAGATACAGCTGGAGCAGTCTCCCAACTTGAGCTATCTTCTAGCGGAGCATACTCCATGCTGGAATCCAAGTTCAGCGGAAGCAGCATCCCCGTTGGAACCAAGGTCTAGCGGGAGTAGCATTACCTCTAAACTACTACCTCAAAGATCCGTGCTACCCTGTATGTTCTGCTACTCCACGCTGTCCCGCACGCCTCGCTGCACCGTTGAACAAAGCGCTGAATGGCACAATGAGTCGCAAAAGTACCTTCTCTTGAAAAGTGTTTTATCAAAGCATTAATTTGTGCCCTTCACCTCAGTCCGTGTTTCTAGGCCCCTATGGGCTTATGGAAAATTTCCAAAAAAATGAGTAACAAAAATAAATATTTTTAGAAGATTTCAATCTTGCCCTCTAGGAAAAATACTATCATGCCAACCACATGGGCTATCACTTGGTTAGTGTACAAGTCAATAAAAGAAAAATCTTATATTGAAATACACACTTGGGTTTGCCACTGGGTGTGGGACAACTTTTTAAAACATAATTTCAATAAACCCTAACATGAGAAAATACTATTTATCGGCTTATATAGGAAGAACCGAGTCGAGTAGTGTCGGACTTCGCTAGCTTATTCACAATCTTCATCCGAGTTTCCTTTCAGCTAGGGTGATTAAGGTAATTAAACTCATTTTCATGTTCAACCTATGATCTCTAATGGATCACTAGTGTAAATAAGTCAAATCAAGTCGAATCAAGCTTGCAAGCTGCCATGTTGGTTTGCTCCTATGTAACTACCACTTTTCTAAAATGAGGGTAATTTTGAACTTTTATAAAATTGATCATGTTAATTGTTTAATAATAGATTTAAATCATGTTAACGATAAATTGGTAAATTTTTTATTATTTTAATAATATTTAAAATAATTGATTGTGATTGTGTCCCTTGCTAGTGAAACCTTAGAACTACTTAGCATAGAGACTAACCATGACCATGGAGACCTAGCTAATGTGATTAGATTATTTTACTACCACTTTTTTGGCTAAGAATATTTTGGTAATTTATGAATAATTATTATTTTTGAATTTTATTTAATAAATAATGTGCTAAGTGTTATATTAGGTATAACCCTAGAATTATCCTAATCTAGATGTTGATCATGACCCTAGAAGCTTAGTTAGTAGAATTCAACTAATTAACTAAGTTCTATATATAAATATGGAAATATTATGTTAGAACTAGATATTTGTGGAAAACCCTAATCTAGTTTGGGCATTTACCTAAAAGGTTTGAATTGATATCTTGAGAGGCCTTTTAAGGCAAATTCACCTAACCCTAACCCCAGACAAGCCCATGGCCGGCCAACCCCAGCTCTCCCTTGTCTATATAAGTGATCATTAGCCCCTTACCTCTTTTCATTTGCAAACCCTAAACCTAATTTGTGTTCTTCCCCAAATTTGCCCCTTTTATCAAATTACCTCCAAATTCCACCAAATCAATTGCAATACACTCCTCTAGTGTACTGGAGATATCTATTGGCTAGCTAGTAAGGATTGGGAGCAATTTGGCCATTGAATTTGGTAGGAAATCATTTCAAGGGGATTTTTATTGAGATTCCAACTTTTAATTGGTAATGGCCTATAAACCCTTTCAATTCCTGATTTCTTTCTATAGATGCATTCATTTAGGCCCCCCTAGAATTAGGCTAAGTTTGGTTCGAAATCAAATCCATTCGGGGTGCGTATCGTAAGAGTATCAGATAAGTATCTCAAGTGTTCGACGAAATACCCCTTAGAACTTTTTGTTCTCTGATTTCTGTGAAAATTATATACTTTGAAAGCTTATTATATGTTATATTTGTGTTTGACTAAGGTTGATTTGGTTTGGTTCGATGGGTGTTTTTGGTCGAGGGGATGCTCGGCCAGGGTTGTAACCACTGTACAGTGATCCCCTCCTGCTACGAGCTCCATCCTCCCTCGACATGACTCGATATCACTAGATAGTGACACAAACGAGTAGGGGCAGTGACTGACATGGGGTGTGGTAAGTTTGGCTTTGAACCATGGTGATATCACACTGTGGATCAAGCCATATATTCACACCAAGTGCAGTCGGGCACTTGTTCTGCTGCACACACGTTTCCTTGACACCACTGTACTTGCATTGGCATAGACACTTACGGTTGCTCTGTACATGTATGCTTGACACACTCTGACACTTCATACATTCACTCACTGCTCGAGTCCTCTGTGTGTGTGTGTGTGTGTGTGTGTGGTGCTGCCAAGTGAGGAAGGGGAGTCGGGCAGAGCTTATGGGAGTGTGTGAGTGCAATATATGTATTAGAGGGATTAGAGTCCCTGTTGGTATAGGTAGGGGGTTTATCCTTAATGTTCTGTCCATGTTTCCTCTCTATGTCAGGTAATTTGGATAAGGGATACACTCGAGTATTAAACTCTTGTCCAGTCCCAAATGAGACTTGGTATACTATTTTGTTCACTGTATATGTCTTTATGAAGATGTCCTATATATTGGCTCTATATAGATATTGTCCTGGGTTAGCCCTTTTCCCTTCACCCTATCTCTCCATGCATGGACATCAAAACTAACATGTTCAGTCTTCTTTGAGCACCAATCATTAAACCCAGATTTGTATCTGTCCTTTGTATCCCATTTAAGTTCAGTGAACCAAGTGGTAGTTGTTTGCTATTAAATATCAAGCACAACAAATTACAGATGAATTGAACTTGATTGCAAACTCACTTGTACAAGAGAAAGCCTAGGAGACAATCTAAGTACAATTGTTTAGTTTTGATTCTGGGGGGTGACGATAGAGGCTTGGAAAAGTGTAGCAACTCTGCCTTACTCCTTGGACTATCTGACGCGCTCCTTGCTCTCGAAAAAATAGCCTTTCGTAGGTTACCAGCCTTGGATTGGCAACCATTTGCCTGGGTGTAATACCCTACTATTTATAGTATTTTTTGCAGTAGCAGCTTTTTGGGCTGCATAATGGGCCACGTGGCCACGTGTCTCTCACAGCGCACAAAGACTCGATCTCGGTCTACCAGCTGGTGGGGGTTGTTGAGATTTTGTTGTAGCGAATCTGGGTAGTTGAGACTTGGTCAGCCTGCCACGTGTCTCGTCGCAAGATAGGACCAGTCTGTATGCATCATTTTGAGCCACATAGGCCCTTCAGAGTTTGGCCATGCTGGGCCGCATAAGACTCATACGGCTGTCTTCCTTAGTCCGCATGTAGCTTGAGAACTTTTGAGTCGCATAGGTTCTTATATTCTGGGCCGCATAAAGCTCATGCGGCTCAGATAGTAGTTACCCTTGGCCGTATGAAATACATAAATTGAGTTGCACAAGGTTCTTGCGGCTCGGGTCGCCTGTCCAGTCTAATCATGTCTTATCTTCTTTTCAGAGTGTCAGAGTTGTCAGAGCTGTCAGTCTTTGCCAGAGTTTGTCGGCTTTATTAGACCAGATTCAGCTTTATCAGAAGGATTAATCGGCTTGGCCTCATAAGTAACTATTCTTTCTGTGGCTCAAAAGTCAGTCTAGTAAAGATGGGCCGCAGGGAGCGTTCTGAGTCTGTCATGCTGATCTTCTTCTTGTTGGTCAATCCATTCCAGGGTACTCACGTGGTTAGTTATGATCCGTATGAACCACATATTTTTCATGCTTCTACAAGACCCCCCTTCAAAGTTTTTAAATTATAAATTTGGAATACTTTGAATAAGAAGCATAGACGTATATCAAGCCGCAGAGAAAAATCTTTGAGTTAAGAGAGACATTGTGTCGCAGGGACATTTTGGGCCGCATGGACGCTTTCGGGCCACAGGTAGATCTTGTGCCACAAGAAGATCTTGTGCCACAGGGAGATCTTGTGCTGCAGGAAGATCTTGTGCCAGCTGTTACTGCTGCATCTAATGCCTTGATTTGGTTTTTGATTTGGGCTCTTTTTCTGAGATAAAGCTGATGGTTACTAAGGATTAAATCCCCAAACGTCATCATTATATTTAATGGGCTCAGAAATCGAAGCGATGATGATGGTTATTTAAGGATAAAAATCCCCAAACGTCATCATTATCTTCAATGGATACAAGAATCGAAGCAACGTTCATTTGTTTCCATTTTGAAGAGCTATAAACATGGGCCGTACGGAGAGAGCTTTTTCCTTCAACATTTCTCCCTCATCTTCATCATCTTCGTCCTCTTTTCTGTCCCGGTTAGCCATGGATCCGAAAGCTTCCAAGTCGACTGATGCCACGGCCAAAGAAAAGGGGGTCGCCTCTCCGTCGAGCGCCGCATACTCTCCTCCCGTTCATCTTGACGTGCAACCCCCTATTACGGGTAAGGACGTTGGGAAAGTGGTGACTTAAATTTGAACGGCCATATCGCATATTTTATGCGCGGGCTTGTCATAAATTGCCTCTGCGCTTTGGGCATGATTGATATACACCCATCTCATGGGACTGCATGTGTTCTGTATAATGGGGCCACATAGGTTGGGCCGCATAAGCGCCAATGTCCTTCATGGATGCCTCATGACGAAGCCGTATATATATCTCATAATTGATGAACAGAGCCGCATGCATCTCATTCCTCATAACTGGACCACATAAGGTCTATTTTGGCTGGAACGCATGTGTTACTTAATCTGAGCGCATACGTTCCCCTTATAACTGAGCTGCATAGGCTCTGCCTGACTAGGCCGCATAACTGAAAATGAGCCCATTCACTTTGTTTTTATATAACTATCTTCTTTTTTTGTTTCATGCAACATCTATGCCGAAGGCTGAGACCGTTGTAAAGGAGGAGATGCTGCCTCCTTTCATCAAACAAGAGTCACTATTTGTTAAAGAGGAGGTGATACTAAAAATTAAGGAAAAAGAAGAGCGGGCGTCCATCAAGGAGGGAATTACTCCCAAGATTGAGACTGATGTAAAGGAGGAGTCCAAGTCTGAGGGTAGTAGCACTGGGAGTTCTGACCCTCCTACCCCCGCCGAAGACCTTAATCAAATAGATCTTTCGTATGCGAAATGGCTGAGAGAGTGGTATATGGCTCAACACAACTATGATCCTCGACTGTAGGGATCCATGAGTTGCCATGTAATTGCTGTTTTCGGGAATATGAAACAAAATCAGTGTAATCCTTTACTAGAGATGTATTCCTATGAATGTAACTGATTTTGAGTAAGCAGAATACATTCACTCTATTCTTTATTTGTAGTAACTGTGGTGCTTGTACTAGAGGACCTAATACAACATGTATATTTTGATAAAGGACATCCCACTCGGGGACTTTTTGTGGACCTATTGCCCTTTTGTGCATATGGAAATACGAGCAAATAGATTTGAATAATATTTTATGGACCTACTACTCTTTGGTACACCGATGGTGCGAGTAATGGACTAGAATAACTTTTGTGGACCTATTACCCTTCTGCGTACTAGCGGTACGGGTAATAGATTTGAAACAAAATCCAACAGAGATAATATGGACGTGATAGGTTTTGTGGTCTTAACACCGTATCTTTTATCCCGGGTTGGGTACATGTATTAAGTCGGACGACTATCGGTATCAGAGGTAATATGGACGTGACACACGATAGTCAGGCATAAGCTTTGGTGGACCTATTACTCTTCTGTGCACTGGTGGTACGAGTAATAGATTTTTGAGACAAAACCAACAGAGGTAATATGGACGTGATAGGTTTTGTATTCTTAACATCATATCTTTTATCCCGGGTTGGGTACAGGTGTTAAGTCGGAAGATTATCGGTACCAGAGGTAATATGGACGTGATACGCAATAATAAGGACCATAAAGTTTGCTCAGGGATACTGATAAACTAGGTAGACTCCTGTGAGGTAAAGCAGTAGAGTGTGAGTTCAGAGGTATCATCGTACATGACTCGCCACTCAGGAAGATGCGATAGAGTGTGAGTTCAGAGGTATCATCGTACATGACCCGCTACTCAGGAAGATACGATAGAGTGTGAGTTCAGAGGTATCATCGTACATGACTCACCACTCAGGAAGATGCAATAAAATGTGAGTTTAGAGGTATCATCGTGCATGACTCGCCACTCAGGGAGATGTGATAGAGTGTGAGTTCAGCGGTACTATCGTACATGACTCGCCACTCAGGGAGATAGAGTATGAGTTCAGCGGTACTTATTGTACATAACTCGATAGTTTGGAAGATTTGATGGTTTTGAGGGAGCATCCGCATGTCTTTAGACAAAGTATTTCTTCAGGAATTTGCCATTTATGGGCATCATGAGTAAGTCCTCATTTTATTTTGTGAGCAGGTATGCGCCGTTGAAGAATGCGGTCTCGATGATGTATGGACCCTCCCACTTGGGTTGAAATTTGTCGGCGGTTTTGTGTCATGACCATCGGACTACGAACGGCCAAGACGAGTTTGCCTACTTGGAATGTCCTCTGCTTGACTTTCTTATTGAAGGCTCGAGAGATGCGTGCTTGATAGAGCTCAATGCTTTGTTGAGCTTACAAGCACTTCTCGTCTAACGTTTCCAATTTTTGTAGCCGTCGGCGGTAGTTATCGTCCGACGTTAACCGGTAAGTAAGGGCCACATGAAGTGAGGGGATCTGAGTCTCCAATGGAAGAACTGCTTCGCTTCCATATACCAGAGAGAATGGTGTATTTTCCGTAGCCGTCCGGTTCGTAGTGCGGTATGCCCATAATCATTCGGCCAGCTTTTTATTCCAGTCACACTTGTTCGAGGATACGAACTTCTTGAGAAGCTTGATTATGGTCTTATTAAAGGCTTCGGTCAGACCATTAGCTGACGGATTATAGGCCGTTGAAGCCATATTCTGAATTCGGTTCTTATCGCAGAATCGATAGAAGGCATGGCTCGCGAACTGCGGACCGTTGTCATAAATGATCATCCTTCGCAATCCAAAACGATAAATGACGTGATGTTTTATGAAACTGATCACATTTGATGTCTTTACCTCTGCCAATGGACCAACTTTTGCCCATTTGGAGAAGTAGTCGGTGATTGCGAGAATAAACTGGTGCCCTTTGGATGACGACGGGGTAATTGGGACAACAATGTCCATTCTCCATGCTTCAAATGGCCAAGAAGCTACTGTTGGGTGCAAGAACTCAGATGACAGATATATGAAATTTGTGTGGATATGATAAGCCTTGTACTTCTTTGCATAATTGACTGCGTCTGCTACCATCGTAGGCCAGTAGTAACCCATCCGATGGAGACGGTCCTGCAACTTCGGGCCCGGTTGATGAGCCCCGTAAACACCATCGTGAGCCTCGCGTAAGGCTTCTTTAGCTTCTGCGTTTGACAGATATCTTAGCAGTAGTCCATCGTAAGATCGTCGATATAGCATTTTTATTTGTGTCATAGAAGAATCTAAGAGAACGCCTTCTGATTGAAGTTGCTTCTCTAATATTCTCAGGCAGGATTCCATAGACTGCAAAATCGATGAACGGGAGTCTCCAATCTTGCACATCGTTGGTTATCTGGGCGGAGTAACTCGTATCCAGTTGACTGTTGATTTTGGGACATACCAGCTCATGGCCTATAATATCAACTGGATGATGAATATAATTTGGAACCGCCAAAGAAGCGGCAAGGCCTACTAGGGCGTCGGTTTCAATATTCGGAAGCCTAGGAACATGTTCTATAAAGAACCCCTCCAAGGTTGCTATGATAGCAATTGTTGTCTGATGATAAGGAATCAGGTCCACATTGCGAACTTTTTACGAGCCTCGGATTTGATTGACAACCAACTGCGAGTCACCGTATGCTTCTAGGAATTTGACTTCTACTTCTTTTTCAAGTTAAAGCCCGATGACCAAGGCGTTATATTCGGCTACATTGTTTGAACCGGGTTCCGTGAAAGAATATGCCCGGTTGACCACCAATCCAAAAGGAGAAATTAATACCATCCCGACTCCAGCGACGATATCACCTTGGGGTCCCGTTCTTGAAGAACTATCGAAGAACATTTGCCAAACATCTTCATGTGAAGTTACGTTTGAGTCAATGACTTCATCTGGGATTTCTTCATAGATTCTGGCTATTTCTGAGCCTGGATGGGCTGCCAGAAAGTTGGCCAAGGCTTGACCTTTGACAGCCTTTTACGGAACAAAGATCATGTCGTAGGAAGATAACAATATCACCCACATGGCTAGATGAGAACTGAGTGCGCCTGGCTTGGTCATGAGCACCCTAAGGGGTTTGACTTACGAGATAACATGGATGGTCTGCCCTGACACATATTGTCGTGTTTTTTGAATGGCGAACACCAAGGCAAGGCATTCCTTCTCTACAGCGTTGTACCTATGCTTCGGCCCCACCATCATTCGGCTGAGGTAATAAATGGCTTGTTCGTGCCTCATATCATTATTTTGTGCTAGCAAGGTACCGATGGAGTGTTCCATTGCTCGTACATATAGTAGGAAAGGCTTTCCGGCAACCGGAGCTACCAAAACTGGCAGATTCGTCAAGTATTCCTTAATGTCATCAAAGGCGCGTTGACATTCCTTATTCCATATGAAAGAGACGCCTTTCTTCATCAGTTGTATGAAGGGTTGACTTCGCCCTGAGAGGTTAGATATGAACCTCCTGATGTAAGCTAGTCTTCCCTAAAGGCCGCGGAGTTCACGGAGGTTCCTTGGTGGGCTCATCTCCAGGATTGCCTTTGTCATATCGGGGTATATGTGAATTCTGGTGGAAGTAATGACAAAGCCCAAGAACTTCCCGCTGGACACATCCATGAAAGGCTTGGTGGATTCATCTTCAGATTGTGCGCTCGCGTACGGTCGAATACTGTTCTCAAATCGTATAAGTGATCATCCTTGGAGCAGCTTTTGACGGCGATGTCATCAACGTAACACTCCACCATCTTGCATAAGTGATCTATGAAGATGACGCTCATAGCTCGTTGATATGTGGCACCAACGTTCTTTAGGCCGAAGGGCATGACTGTGTAACAGTACACACCGATCGATGTTCGAAATAACGTGTACTTCTCATCGTCAGGAGACATTTTGATTTGATTGTATCCTGAAAAGCCATCCATAAAGGACATGTGCTCGAAGCTATACGTATTATCGATCATTATGTCAGTGATGGGAAGAAGGAATTCATCTTTAGGACATGCCGCATTCAGATTGTGAAAGTCGATACAGATTCAGATCTTTCCGTTCTTCTTGACGACTGGTACTATATTAGCTATCCAGTCTGGGTGCTGCTCCTTGCAGATGAAACCGCTAGCTATAAGCTTGTTTACTTTTGCTTTGATGGAGTTCATGATGTCTGGACGGAACCACCGTTGCTGTTGCTTGATTGGTTTCGTGTCCGGATAAATATTGAGCTTATAAAGTACGATCTCGGGGTTTAGCCCTGGCATGTCTTCATAGCTCCAGACAAAGACGTTGATGTATTCTCTGACGAGTTGCAACAAGAACTCTCACTTGCCGTCTGTCTGGCTTTTGCTGACGAAGATTGGCTTTAGAGAGGATTCATCACCGAGGTTAACTTGCATGACCTCATCTTCAGTAGGAGGGTCACAAAGTTCAAAGCGTTTCTTCTATTATGCGTCCAGCTGTTGGACCCATGGCTCCAATTCAAGAGGTTCGAGTAGATCCTCATCTTCTTCTTCAATGTCAGCGGATGCTATGTTGACAGATAATGTCTGCCTGAACATATTTCCAATGCTGTCGTCGGAATCGTATGTAGGTGATTTAGATGAGTGAGAATGCCACTCGTATTCCTTATCGGAGATCTCGGGTATTATTGCTGGTGTAACATAACCGAGGTCGCATTTGGACTTGCCGTAGTAATCCCGAGGTTTCCCAGACGGGGTTGACAACTGCAGAGGCGATCGCCGACCACTACCATAATTCAGACCTGGGGTAGCCTCCATGTCGTATCCCTACTTTTGTATGGAGTACTTGGCCTGAGGACTATATAGATAGAGCGGTAGTCTCCCAGTATCAGGTTTGAGATCCAACTCTTGAGGCATGAAGGGTTGTGGTCCTTCTTTTCGGCCAAATATGATCGTGTGATCCCCTTCTCTTCTGTTTGGGACTAGGAAGTAGGCATCTTTAATGGGAGCAAGTCGGTTTACAGTATAGACGGTTGTCACCTGTGTGTGCATGTTAGTGTCCCAACCGAGTCCAGCAGTATATATCAGATTGAGTTTACTACACTCAGGATAGTTTAATGGCAGCCTCTTATTGATGAAATAAGGAATTTTGTCTACAGGGATTACATCATCAGGAGAGGGACTAGCCAGCTTTGTAACCAAATACTTTGCGAGTTCTGTATCCTCTTCATCTACCCTCTGCGTGACCGGAGGTTGGGGTACTGTCTTGGGCAACTTGACCACCAAGGGTTCAGCTTATGGTATTGTCTTGTCTGAGGGTGTCAGATCGACACTTGGTTGACGGCTCATCTTGGGAAGATGGATGAACATCGGGTCGACAGAAGACTTCGTGTCTTCTGAATGCTTTTGACTAGATCTTGGCAAGCAGATCACTATCGGCTCCCCAGAAGGCCTTGCATATTCCGGTCGCCTTTGATTGGATTTTGGTAATCGAATTACCATCAGCCCTATGACGGGTTCTTGGCTGATCCTTGGGAGTCGGATGACCATCGGTTTCAACTGTACAGCTGGGGTGAGGGAACCGGGCACCTTTTTATGCAAAGTTACGACAAGGGGTGCAGCTTTGCCCGGTTTACGGGCCTGGAGATGAATTCTCAAGGGTTCCTCTGGCCTTGTGACGGCCTCCAGTTCGTCAGTTATGTGTTTCTTGGATTCGTCATAAAGACACGCCTCCGAAGAATAATAATGTCACGACCCGTACCCTAGAGTAAGGGCACGAGACGTGAATACGTCCAGCCTACGCCGCAGTGTCGGCGGTAGAACGCTGTCCTAGGTCTCAACATCTAACAGTTTAACTCTAAGCAGTTATACTCCCCGAACGGGGTAACAAAGTAATAACAACTCAATCACAGCTAAGGAAAAGATAGCACGATATGAAATAGAACTCAAGGAAATAAAGAGATGAAATAGTCTAAGATAATCCCAACAATATCCAGAGAAATACAACTCAGCTACAGCATGAAAGAATATACAAACTGATCTCCAAATAGAGAGTCTAACTAGAACATGTCCAACTACAAATGATAACAGACTATCTAATCTAGTCTAAACAGTCGGGGGAAAGTCCTCAGCTACTGCTGGATCCTCCTGAGGGTCCAGCTCACAGGTGTCATCAAGGGCTGCCCCATAATAGGTGTCCAGGCCAGCCTCCTCCTCGTCCTCTGTAATATTTTCAACAGGTCCAGTCAGGACAGGAGTGAGCACAGTACATCTCAACAATTCATAGCAGGTTAGAAAATATGAACATGCAGTAAAGTAAGATACAGGTACTGAAAGAAAAGCGGTATGTAAACATGAAGAGCTGTAATAGAATATCTACTATACATAGAGAACTAGCAGTGACTAGTGAGTCAGAGTACAATATGAACATGTAATACTCCCCCGTACCCCCGATCAATACACAAGGATCCAGCCAGGTTATGTTATATGATGCTATGTAGCAGACCCCGAAGGTGATAGACCCCGAAGGTGATAAGCCCCCGAAGGATGGTAGACCCCGAAGGTGATACATAGTAGTCCCATAAAAATGGGGATTCTGGGGGGTAACCCAACAGTGTAAGTCCCATAAAGATGGGGATTCTGGGAGTAACCCAACAGTGTAAGTCCCATAAAAATGGGGATTCTAGGGGTAACCCAACAGTGTAAGATTCCAGGAAGACTCTACGATCATGAGGGTACATGTCGTAAGTAATCAAAGAACCAAAGAAGCATATGATACGTTATAAAAGTGAAACGCACAGAACATAGAGTACCCGATGCTCCCTAAGGATAACATCTCAACAAATGATCCATATAGTACCAATCCGTGTGACCAACGTGACAGTACAAGTAAAGTATTCTACTGCAGGAAATAATTCTAAGCAGGATATGAAATGATCAGAGAATGTACTCGCCTGTATCTGAGTGTCCGATATGAATCGTACTGTCCAAGGAGTGGTGTCTGGCTCCTAAATAGAACAGCACAAGTCACAACAAGTCTAAAATGATAAAATGAAGCTCTGCTAGGTATTCTACATGAGTCTAGGTCTAACTAGGTCAAAGTCAACTCTTGGTCAACCCTGGTCAACCAAGAAGTCAAACCTAGGTCTAACAAGTCTAACTAGGCTTAACTAGTCTACACTAGACTTCATTAGTCTAAGCAAGTCAAGCTTATATCTAAACCTATCACTATATATATATATATACAATCACACTATATCATGGAATCACATGCACTATTTATATATCTAAATATATATACAAAGGTGCACTAACATATATGCCTCCACACACATTTTATATAATACAAACACATATACATTATATAATATGTAGAAGGAAGATGGAGAGCTAGAGAGAAAGTAAAAGTGTGTGTGTGACAAGTGTAACTGCAATGTGTGAACAATGTGCAGGAACTATAATTATACAGGAAAACAGTATTGTGAGAGCAGGAATATCAGTATAGAGTGTGTGGCTGTGTATACATGTGGCTAGGTGTACAGGAAAATATGCAGGAAATCAGTGAAGGCAATAGAACAAAATGTGAAAACATAACTAACAATCAGTGTACAGGAATTATAACAGTGAGAGTATCACAATGTGATATGCAGGAATTAAAAGTGAAGAGTGCAGGAATTGGTGTGCTGGAAAAATACAAAGTGGAGTGAGGTGTGTCAAGTGTTCATAGAAAAACAGTGAAGAGGGATAAGGAGCCTGTGTGTGTACAAGCAGTGTATAGGTGAGGAAGGAAACAATTTGAAATACAAAACAGTATACATGAGCATAAAACAGTGAGGGTACAATGTGTACAGACAGTGCAAGTTAGCAGTGAGTGTGTGTCACTGTTGCAGGAAATAGCCATGTGAGTAGAAGGGTGTGTTCATGGAAAAATATGCAGGAATACCAGGTTATTGAAACAGTGTGACAGTGAGCTATAAATTCCATACAAGATAATACTCAAAACAGTGAGAAATCAAGAGTGCTCAGAGTTAACAACTTAACTCAAACCAAAACTCAGTTCAAACAATTCCCCAGGTTACACAGAAATTAAACTCAGTTATTTAGAAGGTTCAAAACAGGAAAATAATAGGTTCAGTTGAAGAATAGGACTGTCAAGATAGTCCTCAACTAGGGACTCAGATTTGAGTCAACCCCACACCCAAAACAACCCAAAATTGACACATATGCAGATAGCTATTAGGAGAACATGTTAGGGATTTTATATTATGTAGATAACAACAATTAATGGTGAAAAAATGATGCCAAAGTTCAATTTTGTAAACTGGAATGAAAACAGATAACTCATTGGTACACAGGAAATAGGGAAAAACTGGAATTTAGGAAATAGAGTTTTAACAATGCAAAAATCAATTAAAATAGTAAAACAGGGGTTGGTAACTAATAATCATAATTAATACATGCTACACAACTTGTTTGTGTCCATGAAATTGGACACAAACGTGTCCACACAACTGTGCACCATGACAGTGCCTACAGTGCAGTGTCCTCATGCACGTGTGCACAAGGCTCGTGTGCACAACATGGGTCGAACTCAATCTCGTGCTCATTAGCATAGGTTAACCACCCATAGGGCTATCCATAGGACACCCTGCACCGCCGTGTCGTGTCGCACAGGCGTGTCCATGCACGCGTATCAGAGACCACAAATACGCGTACACAGGCTCAGTGCAAAACCAGTGCAGCGTGTCGTGCGCCCTCGACACGACACGAGGAGTCGTGTCACTTGGGGAGTGTCATGACAGACACTGCCCCATAGTGTGTGTCAATTTGTACGTGTCCAAGTGTCGTATCCATGGAGAAATTGCCCCCGAGTAGCAGGGGATGCACAGCCTATGCGCGCGCGTGTCACCCACATGTGCACGTGTTCGATTCGACACGACACAACACCAAAACCACCTCAGTCTACTGGAATCATGTAAGCAACATAAAAACAATATTTTCTATTCAAAAATTATTCGAAAATAACAAACACCACTCCTCATTGGCATTTCATCAAACACATTGCATACGGGACTGATACGTGTCCTGAACGGACACGAATCCAATGACACAGGACACGAAACCTATCCAGACCTTAGGAGGACCCTTAGGGCTTCCTATTGGTGAAGACAAAATGGAAATCCATTGAGAAATGAGGAAGTTACCTATTGGTGAAGAAACTTCACAAAAACTACAAATTGAGAGGTTTCTCAAGCCACCCAACTTCCACAAATTGTTATTTCCCTATAAATAAAATATACCAGCAGCAAGAGGGAGAAAATTAGGTCCTAATGGAATTGGTTTGAAGGAAAAAGGATTTAAAATGGATTTCTTATGATTTTTGAAAGATGGAACTCACCTCCTTCCTTAGAAATTTGCTAGAACCCTAAAAGAGGCTAGCCCTAAAAACTAGGAGGGATTAAATAGGGGGGGGGGGGGAATCCCTAGGTTCAGCTAGGGTGGCTGACCACTTGGCTTTGGGTTAGGGTTGAGCTAGGTTTGGCTAGTCCTAACTAGTTTAGTCACAAAATGACTTGTGTAATCACAAGCCATTTAACAAATAACTTGATTCCTAAATTCCTAATTCAAGTTCTAGTGAATCACTAACCACTAACTAGAGTCACACTAGGTTAGACTAGGGTCACTTGACCTAACCAAGCCCAACTAACTATGGTTAGTTTCTAAGTTGGTCTACATGAGTCAAAACTGGCCAAAAATCAAACTAGTCCAAATAAATCCAAAATAAATTCTAAAAATTCCCATAAATTCTAATTAATACTAATAAATTTTATTTACCCCAAAAATGACAAATTTATCCTCAAACTAGAAATGTGGTAGTGACAAATCTACCCTCCTTAAAAGAATTTCGTCCTCGAAATTGAAAGGCGAAATGCAACTGATGAGAAGGATAGAAGGTATACCTCAAGGTCCAAAAAGATAAGGGTACCGCTCGCGCATCTCATCCTCCCGCTCCCAGGTAGACTCTCCTGGAGAATGATGCCTCCAAGCGACGCGTACCAAAGGTATCACCTGGTTCCTCAGGACCTTCTCCCGAGAATCCAGAATCTCCACTGGCTGCTCTGGATAGCTGAGAGAAGGGCCCACCTCAATCTCCGAATGATCGAGCACATGGCTAGGGTCAGCCACGTACCGTCTCAACTGTGATACATGGAATACGTTGTGGACCCCCACAAGTGCAGGCGGCAAGTCTCGCCTGTAAGCCACGTCACCGACTCTCCCGCTGATAACGAAAGGGCCGATGAAGCGCGGGCTAAGCTTTTCGCCTCCACCAAAACATATCGTACCACGAGTCGGAGATATCCTCAAGAAAACCTGGTCTCCGACCTAATCACAAGCAAGGTCTCAATTAATAATAATAAACAACAAGATCAAAATCACAAACAAACAACCTAATCTAATCCGACTCTAATCTGTACCTCAAACTCCAAGGGCCTCCGGTGGCTATCGGCCCAGTGCCGATGTCTGTCCTGCGCCACGCGAAGTCTGTCCCTGATGAGCTTCACCTTCTCGGCCGCATCCAAAATCATCTCTGGCCCCAGCAAAGCTCGCTCACTAACATCATCCCAGGATAAGGGTGTACGGCACCTACGCCCGTACAGAGCCTCGAAAGGTGACATCTCAATGCTGGCCTGGAAACTATTGTTGTATGCAAACTCCACCAGATGAAGATAATCCTCCCAGGAACCTCCAAAGTCTAGGACGCACGTCCGCAGCATATCCTCAAGGGTCTGAATAGTCCGCTCCGACTGTCCGTCCGTTTGGGGGTGGTATGCAGTACTAAACTTGAGCTGAGTGCCCAAGCTGGTCTGCAGACTCCTCCAAAAATGGGAAGTAAAACGGCTATCCCGATCTGAGACGATGCTGACCGGAACTCCGTGGATCCTGACTATCTGTCTCATGTACATCTCCGCCAGCCTCTCTGTAGACGTACCCACCTTGAATGGCAAGAAGTGGGCCGATTTGGTCAACCTGTCAACGATGACCCAAATCGTGTCTTTCCCTCCTGGAGTACGCGGCAATCCTGAAACGAAGTCCATCGTGATATGCTTCCATTTCCACTCGGGAATGGGCAGCGGCTGCAACAATCCACCGGGCCTCTGTCTCTCTGCCTTGACCTGCTGACAGACCAAGCACCTAGCTACGAAGTGGGACACCTCCCGCTTCATTCCTGACCACCATACATGCTCCCGCAGATCTCGGTACATCTTGTTGGCACCCGGGTGTATAGAGTACTGCGATCTGTGGGCCTCCTGCATAATCTGCTCTCTGAGCTCCCCACTAGGTACACATAACCTGGCACCGTGCCTCAGGGCACCATCCTCTGCAAGTGAAAACACTGGATCTCCCACTCCCATACTGATATGCTCTCTGATACTCTGAAAGGCTACATCCTCGAACTGGGCCGCCTTGATCCTGTCCACCAAGTCTGACTGAATCTGCATCCCCCATAGCTGCATCTGCACTCCTGGCACGATCACCTCAATCCCCAGGCTCTCCAAGTCGGCAAGCAAATGCCGATCCATGGTCAAATACATGGCTGTCGGATACCTGCTCAAGGCATCGACAACCACGTTGGCCTTCCCTGGATGATACTGCAGTGCAATGTTAAAGTCCTTCATCAACTCCAACCATCTGCGCTGTCTCATGTTCAACTCCTTCTGAGTGAACACATACTTTAGGCTCTTGTGATCTGTAAAGATCTCCACCCGCTCACCATACAGATAATGCTTCCACAGCTTCAAAGCAAAAATTACTGCTGCCAGCTCCAGGTCGTGGGTAGGGTAGTTCTTCTCGTGGGGACGTAACTGCCTGGAAGCATAGGCAATCACCTTCCCGTGCTGCTGCAACACACAACCCAGCCCCTTCCCTGAAGCATCACTATAAATAGTGAATCTACCTGATCCCGAAGGCAACGTCAGAATCGGAGCTGTCGTCAGCCGCTTCTTCAACTCATCAAAAGCTGCCTGACACTCCTCTGACCATACATACTCAGTATCCTTCCGGGTCAACCGTGTCAACGGCTCTGCTACCCGGGAGAAATCCTGCACAAATCTCCGGTAATATCCTGCCAGCCCCAGGAAGCTCCTGATCTCTGCAACTGAAGTCGGCGCTGCCTATGCCTCAACTGCTACAATCTTCTTGGGGTCAACTGAGATACCATCTCCAGTCACAACGTGCCCCAAGAAATCCACCCGGTCCAAGAAAAACTCATACTTGGAGAGTTTTCCATAAAGCTGCTCCTTCCTGAGAATCTCCAGCACTATCCGCAGATGCTCCTCGTGCTCCTCCTCAGTCTTGGAATATATCAAGATATCATCAATAAACACTACTACAAATTGATCCAGATACTGATGGAACACCTTGTTCATCAGGTTCATAAACACAGCTGGTGCATTGGTTAGCCCAAATGGCATAACCAAAAACTCGAACTGTCCATACCGCGTCCTGCAAGCGGTCTTGGGAATATCATCCCCCTTCACCTTCACCTGGTGATATCCCGACCTCAGATCAATCTTGGAAAATACCCGAGCTCCGCTCAACTGGTCAAATAGATCGTCGATCCGCGGCAGTGGGTATTTGTTCTTGATCGTGAGGTTGTTGAGTGCCCTATAGTCAATACACATGCGTACTGACCCATCCTTCTTCGGCACGAATAACACTGGTGCACCCCATGGCGATGAACTCGAGCGGATGAAGCCCTTGTCCTGTAGCTCATCCACCTGCTTCTTCAGCTCCACCAGCTCGTTGTTGTTCACCCGATAGACATGCTGAGAGATGGGCTCCGCTCCTGGAACCAAGTCTATCGAAAACTCTATATCCCTGTCTGGTGGCAGTCCCGGCAACTCCTCCGGGAAAACATCTATGTACTCTGCTATCAAGGGGTGTGGAATCGTCTGCTCCTCGGCCGAGACTCCACAGAAGACTCCGCTGCTCTGCTTTGCCTGACGTCTGGAGTACTCGAACTCTGGCTCCCCCGGCGCTCTGAACAGAACTCTACCCCCTCTGCAATTAATGCTGGCGTGGTGCCTGCTCAACCAATCCATGCCTAGTACTATATCATAGTTCGGCAATGGCATTACGAGCAGGCTCACCTCCAACTCACGGCCTCCCAAAACTACTCTCCGACCCTTACAAACATCACGCACGAGGATAATGCCACCCCCGGTCGTGATCTTATAAGTCCTAGACAACGATTCAGCTATGATACCGTGTCTAATCACAAAAGATATTGAAATGAAGCTATGCGATGTACCGGAATCAAACAATGCAAAAGCTGGACTGGAGTCAAGAAGAATCGAACCTGCAATCAGCTCTCCAGTCACCTCAGCCTCTCCTGCTGCCATGGCGAAAGCTCGCCCCTGGTGGCCTCCCCTGGCCTGCTGCTGGTGCTGGATAAACCTCTGCTGCTGATTCGGCAGGGCTGGTCCCCGCTGCTGGCCCACTGGAGCTCTGGCTTCTGCTCCTCCTTCCGGAGCTGTTCGTCCTGCACGGCACTCCCTCATCTGGTGGTCTGCTGAACCACACACAAGGCACTGTCCCAGCCTCTTCCTGTACTCATTGGCAATATGCCCGGGCTTCCTACAGTAGGTACAAACGGTAACCTGCCTCTGGCCCTGCTGGTGCTGCCTCGGCTGCTGCTGATGCTGTACTGGCTGGTGCCTCGGCTGCTGAAACTGCTGTATCTGGAACCTCTGCTGCTGGTGGTGCTGCTACTGAAAGTGCAGCCTCTTGGCCGGTCCTCCGCTACTGCTGCCTCCCTGGGAGTCTCGCCCCCTCTTGAGCCTAAGCTCAAGATCATCCTCTGCAGCTAGTACGTCCACCAGTATCTCCTCAAATGTAGTACCGCGGGCGTTCTTGGTGTAGGACTTGACCTCCTTTACCAAGCCCTTCCGGAACCTCCGGGCCTTCGTCGCCTCCGACAAGTCCTCTACAAATCTGCCCAGGCGGCAGAACTCTCCTGCATACTCCTCCACAGACTGACTCCCCTGAACTAGGGCCTCGAACTGAGTCTCGAGGGCTCCCAGCGCTGCCTCTGGGAAGAACTTCTCCTTGAACAGCTTCTTGAATGCTGCCCAAGTCTGTCCTGCTGTGCCGACCCTCGGGTCGGTCTGGTACCATGTCCGGGCCAGATCCTGTATCATGCTGGCCGCTGCCTCTATCTGGATCCTCGCCGGAATCTCAGCCAGCCTGAAGATCTCCTCCATATGCTCGATCCACTCATCGGCATACAGGATCCTCTCTGTCCAGCGAAAGTCCCTCGGGTGCATCTTCTGGAAGTCCTGGATGCCTTTCTCCCGTGGCTGGTACGGCTGCTGGACTGCTGCTGGCTGAGCCGCTACTCTCTCTACTGCTGTCACTGCCAGCTCAATGCCTCGAGTGAGCTCTGCCGTCTGCCTCTGCTGCTGTCCCTGCTGACCCTCCATGTACTGCCTGAAGAAGGCTAGCAGCTGCACTGCGTCTATCGTCCCTGGAGGTGGCTGCTGGTAAGGATCCTCTGGAAAAACCGGGTCCTGCCTTCGAGCCGGTGGGTGCATGTCCCCTGCTGCGGCTGCTGAGGTCTCCACACGAGCTGAGGTGGCAAGAGCTGCAGTCTCCTGGCCTCGCCGTGCTGGCTGAGAGGTAGCAGTCCCCTCTATAGCATCCTCAGGAACGGCAAGCTGTGATCGAGTCTCTACCATCCTGAAGATAGACAAACAAGAGTATCAATTTCTGAGAAAGAAGGGAAATAACAAAGGCGGACAATTTATAATTCAAGGGATCAGCTGACAAAAGGATTTAGATGGGAATAATAGAAATTTTTCCTAAAGTGATTGAGTACCTTAAAATTAATGTCCTATATCCTATAGCAGGCTGCAGTGATACTCTAGTTCGAGTACCACTACACTTCTAGTCTAGACCTGCATGGGACACCACTAAAAACGTGTCACGACCCGCACCCTAGAGTAAGGGCACGAGACGTGAATACGTCCAGCCTACGCCGCAGTGTCGACGGTAGAACGCTGTCCTAGGTCTCAACATCTAACAGTTTAACTCTAAGCAGTTATACTCCCCGAACGGGGTAACAAAGTAATAACAACTCAATCACAGCTAAGGAAAAGATAGCACGATATGAAATAGAACTCAAGGAAATAAAGAGATGAAATAGTCTAAGATAATCCCAACAATATCCAGAGAAATACAACTCAGCTACAGCATGAAAGAATATACAAACTGATCTCCAAATAGAGAGTCTAACTAGAACATGTCCAACTACAAATGATAACAGACTATCTAATCTAGTCTAAACAGTCGGGGGAAAGTCCTCAGCTACTGCTGGATCCTCCTGAGGGTCCAGCTCACAGGTGTCATCAAGGGCTGCCCCATAATAGGTGTCCAGGCCAGCCTCCTCCTCGTCCTCTGTAATATTTTCAACAGGTCTAGTCAGGACAGGAACGAGCACAGTACATCTCAACAATTCATAGCAGGTTAGAAAATATGAACATGCAGTAAAGTAAGATACAGGTACTGAAAGAAAAGCGGTATGTAAACAGGAATAGCTGTAATAGAATATCTACTATACATAGAGAACTAGCAGTGACTAGTGAGTCAGAGTACAATATGAACATGTAATACTCCCCCGTACCCCCGATCAATACACAAGGATCCAGCCAGGTTATGTTATATGATGCTATGTAGCAGACCCCGAAGGTGATAGACCCCGAAGGTGATAAGCCCCCGAAGGGTGGTAGACCCCGAAGGTGATACATAGTAGTCCCATAAAAATGGGGATTCTGGGGGTAACCCAACAGTGTAAGTCCCATAAAGATGGGGATTCTGGGAGTAACCCAACAGTGTAAGTCCCATAAAAATGGGAATTCTGGGGGTAACCCAACATTGTAAGATTCCAGGAAGACTCTACGATCATGAGGGTACATGTCGTAAGTAATCAAAGAACCAAAGAAGCATATGATACGCTATGAAAGTGAAACACACAGAACATAGAGTACCCGATGCTCCCTAAGGATAACATCTCAAGAAAGGATCCATATAGTACCAATCCGTGTAACCAACGTGACAGTACAAGTAAAGTATTCTACTGCAGGAAATAATTCTAAGCAGGATATGAAATGATCAGAGAATGTACTCGCCTGTATCTGAGTGTCCGATATGAATCGTACTGTCCAAGGAGTGGTGTCTGGCTCCTAAACAGAACAGCACAAGTCACAACAAGTCTAAAATGATAAAATGAAGCTCTGCTAGGTATTCTACATGAGTCTAGGTCTAACTAGGTCAAAGTCAACTCTTGGTCAACCCTGGTCAACCAAGAAGTCAAACCTAGGTCTAACAAGTCTAACTAGGCTTAACTAGTCTACACTAGACTTCAATAGTCTAAGCAAGTCAAGCTTATATCTAAACCTATCACTCTCTATATATATATACAATCACACTATATCATGGAATCACATGCACTATTTATATATCTAAATATATATACAAAGGTGCACTAACATATATGCCTCCACACACATTTTATATAATACAAACACATATACATTATATAATATGTAGAAGGAAGATGGAGAGCTAGAGAGGAAGTAAAAGTGTATGTGACAAGTGTGACTGCAATGTGTGAACAATGTGCAGGAACTATAATTATGCAGGAAAATAGTATTGTGAGAGCAGGAATATCATTGTAGAGTGTGTGGCTGTGTGTACATGTGGCTAGGTGTACAGGAAAATATGCAGGAAATCAGTGAAGGCAATAGAACAAAATATGAAAACATAACTAACAATCAGTGTACAGGAATTATAACAGTGAGAGTATCACAATGTGATATGCAAGAATTAAAAGTGAAGAGTACAGGAATTGGTGTGCTGGAAAAATACAAAGTGGAGTGAGGTGTGTCAAGTGTTCATAGAAAAACAGTGAAGAGGGATAAGGAGCCTGTGTGTGTACAAGCAGTGTATAGGTGAGGAAGGAAATAGTTTGAAATACAAAACAGTATACATGAGCATAAAACAGCGAGGGTATAATGTGTACAGACAGTGCAAGTTAGCAGTGAGTGTGTGTCACTGTTGCAGGAAATAGCCATGTGAGTAGAAGGGTGTGTTCATGGAAAAATATGCAGGAATACCAGGTTATTGAAACAGTGTGACAGTGAGCTATAAATTCTATACAAGATAATACTCAAAACAGTGAGAAATCAAGAGTGCTCAGAGTTAACAACTTAACTCAAACCAAAACTCAGTTCAAACAATTCCCCAGGTTACACAGAAATTAAACTCAGTTATTTAGAAGGTTCGAAACAGGAAAATAATAGGTTCAGTTGAAGAATAGGACTGTCAAGACAGTCCTCAACTAGGGACTCAGATTTGAGACAACCCCATACCCAAAACAACCCAAAATTGACACATATGTAGATAGCTATTAGGAGAACATGTTAGGGATTTTATATTATGTAGATAACAGCAATTAATGGTGAAAAAATGATGCCAAAGTTCAGTTTTGTAAACTGGAATGAAAACAGATAACTCATTGGTACACAGAAAATAGGGAAAAACTGGAATTTAGGAAATAGAGTTTTAACAATGCAAAAATCAATTAAAATAGTAAAATAGGGGTTGGTAACTAATAATCATAATTAATACATGCTACACAACTTGTTTGTGTCCATGAAATTGGACACAAACGTGTCCACACAACTGTGCACCAAGACAGTGCCTACAGTGCAGTGTCCTCGTGCACGTGTGCACAAGGCTCGTGTGCATAACAGGGGTCGAACTCAATCTCGTGCTCATTAGCATAGGTTAACCACCCATAGGGCTATCCATAGGACACCCTGCACCGCCGTGTCATGTCGCACAGGCGTGTCCACGCACGCGTATCAGAGACCACAAACACGCGTACACAGGCTCAGTGCAAAACCAGTGCAGCGTGTCGTGCGCCCTCGACACGACACGAGGAGTCGTGTCACTTGGGGAGTGTCATGACAGACACTGCCCCATAGTGTGTGTCAATTTGTACGTGCCCAAGTGTCGTGTCCATGGAGAAATTGCCCCCGAGTAGCAGGGGATGCACAGCCTGTGCGCGCACGTGTCACCCGCATGTGCACGTGTTCGATTCGACACGACACAACACCAAAACCACCTCAGTCTACTGGAATCATGAAGCAACATAAAAACAATATTTTCTATTCAAAAATTATTCGAAAATAACAAACACCACTCCTCATTGGCATTTCATCAAACACATTGCATACGGGACTGATACGTGTCCTAAACGGACATGAATCCAATGACACAGGACACGAAACCTATCCAGACCTTAGGGGGACCCTTAGGGCTTCCTATTGGTGAAGACAAAATGGAAATCCATTGAGAAATGAGGAAGTTACCTATTGGTGAAGAAACTTCACAAAAACTAGAAATGGAGAGGTTTCTCAAGCCACCCAACTTCCACAAATTGTTATTTCCCGACAAATAAAATATACCAACAGTAAGAGGGAGAAAATTAGGTCCTAATGGAATTGGTTTGAAGGAAAAAGAATTTGAAATGGATTTCTTATGATTTTTGAAAGATGGAACTCACCTCCTTCCTTAGAAATTTGCTAGAACCCTAAAAGAGGCTAGCCCTAAAAACTAGAAGGGATTAAATAGGGGGAGGAAATCCCTAGGTTCAGCTAGGGTGGCTGACCACTTGGCTTTGGGTTAGGGTTGAGCTAGGTTTGGCTAGTCCTAACTAGTTTAGTCACAAAATGACTTGTGTAATCACAAGCTATTTAACAAATAACTTGATTCCTAAATTCCTAATTCAAGTTCTAATGAATCACTAACCACTAACTAGAGTCACACTAGGTTAGACTAGGGTCACTTGACCTAGCCAAGCCCAACTAACTATGGTTAGTTTCTAAGTTGGTCTACATGAGTCAAAACTGACCAAAAATCAAACTAGTCCAAATAAATCCAAAATAAATTCTAAAAATTCCCATAAATTCTAATTAATACTAATAAATTTTATTTACCCCAAAAATGACAAATTTATCCTCAAACTAGAAATATGGTTGTGACAAATAAGACTCAACCCCTTTGAAGGCATCAATGTTGGCGAATTTAGTCTTCACGAAGCCGTGCTTACTAACATACTTGAAGCACTGGTGGAGGGTGGATGGCACGATCATATATTCATGTATCCATAGACGTCCCAGGAGGATGTTGCAGGACGTGTCTGCATCTATGACGTAGCAGGTAACCTCTGTCCTCAGGTCACCGATCTGACATTTCATTCATATTTTTCCTAAGGGATAGCTCTTTCCTGAGTTGAAACTGCTAATGGCGGTGTTGGTCGCTGCTAGCCGGTGCATAGGGATGCCGAGGACTTGAAGCAAGCTTTTCAGGATGATGCTTATCGACGAGCCAGGATTGATGTGCATCCGATCCACCTTGATGTCGCCTATGTATCCAGTGTAGTACAAAGGGCAATCTTGGATGTTGGTCTTGATCAGCATGTCCTGTGGGGTGAATACGATGTTGGGCATTGTATCCATACTGTTGTTTCCCTGGAGATCTATCGACGAGTCTTCCCCTGTAGGTTTGACCATGGCAAAGTAAGCGTCAGCATTCTGGAGCGCTTCGCTCAATGTGACACAAAAATCCTTGGAGAGCCTTAGGAGCTCGTAAAATGACAACTTTGTCGGTGTATTCGCCAGTTGTGCTAATATGTCAAAGTTGTAAGGTCTCTCCAGCCCTTGAGGTGCATCTTTACGGAGCGTTCTGTCGAGCGGGTTTCCTTTGGCTTGGCCCTGTCTGTCGGTGGAGACTGAGATGGCCCCGGGACATCAGTGGCAGGCATCGTTGCCGGTTGAGGGTCTTCAACTGAATTACCCGGAGTGGGCTGGACTTGTGCCCCAGACCGGGTAACAACGGTCGTCGTTTCCTCAGCTTCTGTCGAAATTGTATGTCAGGATCTGGACTTCCTACCATTCTTTTTGTTGGCTGGAGATGATATCGCCTGGGTCAGTTCGGGTACTAAGTCGGGGTGCACAAACTTGATCTCTCCTCATGACGTGGTAAGAGGTACCAAGCCAGTCGCCTGGTCCCGAACGGAGGGAAGATTAGTAACCTCCATCGTTGCCCGGGGGATAGTTATTACCCCGTCTTGAGTGCTTGTTGGAGGGAAGTCGCCGAACTGAATTGACACCATGTTCGCCGCCACGGTAACCTCTTCAAAGTCTAGTGACAGAGCTTTGGAGTCGATAAGATTCTAGATGTACCGCTTTAATTGAAAGTAGTCTTGAGTGGCATGATGAACATAGCGGTGGAAACGACAGTATTTTGGGTCCTCCATCTCTGCCGCTCGGAGATCATGCCTTGGTGGAGGGAGGTGGATCATGTCCCCTTGCAAGAGCATGTCGAAGATAGGCTTGACATGACTATCTTCGAATGAGTAATTGACCTGGGGCCACTGAGCTTCTGCATGCTTTTGTTCAGGCTTCTTGGTCGTACCGGCGACCAGGGCCTGTTTTCCCTTATTATTCCGGTTATTGGAGGTGCCATAAGTGTTGTTGTTATTGGAGGCGGTACCAGGACGTTTGCTTTTGACTTCTCTGTCTGGGATGTGTAATCCCAGCTGGCGAGCCTTCTTTAACTTTGCCTCCGTATTGGTGGCGCTTATGATGAAGGTCGTCCAATCCCTGAACTAATCTTCACCCATCCAAAGGCTAATTGTGGGGAGCAATTTTTTTGCAAATTTCGATCAAGGAGCTTTCAGGATTGCCTTGGGGCAATCTCATCGTAGTTTGGCAAAATCGTTCGATATAGTCCCTTGTCAGCTCCCTCTCTCCCTGAAAGACGTGCATGAGTGATGACATTGTCATATCATGTCCCACCTCGTAGAATCGTTCTAGGAATATATGCTTGAAGCTGTCAAAAGAATAGATGCAGTTGTCCGGAAGGTTGCGATACCAGTTGAACGCTATCCCCTCCAAAGCTCCGATGAATAATCGTGTGAGGATGGCGTCACTATGCGGCAAGTGGTCGATTATGACCTCTAAGTAAGTCATATACCGACTAGTAGAGGTCTTCCTTTCATGTGAATCGATATGAAACGGCTTGTACCATAGTGGAAAAGGCACATCTAGCCATGCAACGGGATACGGCTGTCGTATTCTAAGGTCCCGAGAGGAGTCCCGGGGATTGAACATTGCCCAAAGCTCCTGGACTTCCCTTCTTGCTTCCCTGGCTTCATCTGCAGCTGAAGGAGTGGAGACTCCTAGAGGATTGTCATCCAAAGGAGGAGCGGTTGTTTTGGAGTCGGTGTTTACTGCGGGTCCCAAGCTTGTTTGTCCAGGAGTCCTTGCTGGTTGAGTTGGCAAGACAGCTTTGATTCCGTCTACTGACTTGACTAAGGACAAGAGCATGACTTCAAGCACTTCTAAATGTTGTCGGTCAGTAGGAGCCTCATGATCATCGTTAGCCATAAAGACTGTCCGCACGTAGGAAGAAGTAGAAGGGATCGTAGCAGAGGTGCTCCCTGTGTCGTACCTCCGTGCCGAGAAATCATCGAAAAATGTCAGAATATCTTCCTCCTCGGACTCGGAAGGGGTGCTACCCCCTGTGCAGGATGCTACATCATCTTGGCGAAGGCGGTCATCCACAGGGACGTCCACGTCCGTTGCATAATTCCAGTGGATCGCTACCCCCTGTGTATGCTCCTGGAACATCGGATTGTCGCAGACTTTGAGGGGACCAGCCTCATCTACCTCCAGGGAGGTCAAAGATGCACCCCCAGGTGTTGTAAGCTTCTTTTTGGATCGAGTGCCTAGGTAGACACCCCCTGTGGTTGTCAGTGGCAATCCTCCAGACGAAAATTTCCTTGCAGTGCTGACGGAGATTGCCGGGCTGGAAGAGCCTGTCTTATTCCTTCCCTTGTCGGGAAGAACCTTCCGTGTTGAATTACAGGAGGCAAAAGAAAATTTCTTGTCTCCCAAGATTTGTACCTGTTTCTCAAGTTGTTGTTAGACAGGTGCTGGCTGCTGCAGTAGTTGGAAAACGGACTGCCGATCTTCAGGTGCTGCCGACTTATCGTAGCAGCATTTGATGATGACTTGGATGCAACGATGTCCCGAGAGGGGCTCATCGCACGCCAAGGTTGCTTCCTTCTCCTTGCGTTTGTGAGTAATCACCTCTCACAAGTCGGTAGCGGATTGATCTACCTTTTCCTGTTTGCTCCCTAATCTAAGGCTAGTAAGAGCACTTGCTCTCGATCGTTGGAGAAAAACTTTTGAGACCCACCCTGTCTGTTAGCCCTGGGGGACTGGACGTGGGTGGTTCTATACAACTTTCCATCAGGAGCCCGTATAACAGTTAACGGTGCCCGCTGACGGTTAGCAACTTGGACAGTTGACTGGGCTTATTGGGCCCGTACTGTCCTAGACTTCTTCGACCTAGCACCCGAAGGTGCATAGTAAAAAGTGTCCAGATTGATACATCCCACATTCTCAATGGGCTGTATGGAGTCGGGCCCGTATGAGAGACGATCGAATATAAAACTTCTGACAGGGCCGCATGAGACACTCTGTCTATGGCTAGGACTGCCTGCGACCAGAGTTGGCTTCCGCATGGGCGATCTATCTGCGACCAGAGTTTGCTGCCGCATGGGCAATCTGTCTCCGGCGAGGGTTGGCTGTCGTATGAGTCATCTGTCCATCTCTCTTATGTGGCCTCTTCCTCGTCCGTATGGATTTCCCTTATGCCCCAAAAAACTCAGCATCGTAGTATTTTCCTTTTGCTGGATTTGGGGACAGTGAGGTTATCTGCGGTCGGAAGCAAGGCCGCAGGAGAGTCTTGATGACCGTCTTGGGCCGCCGAAGGAGCTTCTTCGAGAACCTGGTCGGAGGAAACAATTTTGTGCTTCGACATGTCATGGGCTCTCTTTGGGTTGGCGCGCTTCTGTGATGGGCTGGTGCTCCCTTCACAGAGCATTTCTTCGAATGCTCCTTGGTCAAATCGAACCACGAGCATTTGCTGCGTGGAGTCGAGCTTGGATGTGTCAGATTGTGTCACCATCTTTCCAACATAGAAGAAGGATGTCTCCAGCAGAGTCGCCATCGTGTTTGTCATTAAATATCAAGCACAACAAATTACAGATGAATTGAACTTGATTGCAAACTCGCTTGTATAAGAGAGAGAGCCTAGAAAGAAAGCCTAGGAGACAATCTAAGTACAATTATTTAGTTTTGATTCTGGGGGGTGACGATAGAGGCTCGGGAAAGTGTAGCAACTCTGCCTTACTCCTTGGACTATCTGACGCGCTCCTTTCTCTCGAAGAAATTGCCCTTCGTAGGTTACCAGCCTTGGATTGCCAACCATTTACCTGGGTGTAATACCCTGCTATTTATAGTATTTTCTGTAGTAGCAGCTTTTTGGGTCGCATAATGGGCCACGTGGCCACGTGTCTCTCACAGCACACAAAGACTCCATCTCGGGATGCCAGCTGGTGGAGGTTGTTGAGATTTTGTTGCAGCGAATCTGGGTAGTTGAGACTTGGTCAGCCTGTCATGTGTCTCGTCGCAAGATAGGACCAGTCTGCTTGCGTCATTTTGAGCCATATAGGCCCTTCAGAGTTCGGCCATGCTGGGTCGCATAAGACTCATGCGGCAGTCTCCCTTAGTCCGCATGTAGCTTGAGGACTTTTGAGCCACATAGGTTCTTATATTCTGGGCTGCATAAAGCTCATGCGACTCGGATTGTAGTTACCCTTGGCCGCATGAAATACATAGATTGAGTTGCATAAGGTTCATGTGGCTCGGGTCGTCTGTCCAGTCTAATCATGTCTTATCTTCTTTTCAGAGTGTCAAAGTTGTCAGAGCTGTCAGTCTTTGCCAGAGTTTGTCAGCCTTATCAGACCAGAGTCAGCTTTATCAGAAGGATTAATCGGCTTGGCCGCATAAGTAACTATTCTCTCTGCGGCTCAAAAGTCAGTCTAGTGGAGATGGGCCGCAGGTGGCATTCTGAGTCTGTCATGCGGCTCTTCTTCATGCGGGTCAATCCATTCTAGGGTACTCATGCGGTTAGTTGTGATCCGTATGAACCCTATATTTTCCATGCTTCTACAGTAGTACCTGTCATAACCCGCACCCAGTATAGGGGCACGAGAAGTGGGTACGTCCAGCCTACGCCGCAGTATCGGCGGTAGAACGCTGTCCTAGGTCACAACATCTGACAATATAAGGTGCTTGTACAGTATATACACTCTGAATGGAGGTAACAATATAAAGTACAACTCAATCACAACTAAGGAAGAAAGTACGTTAAGATAGATAGATAATCAATAGAATCCATAAATGATAAATACAAGATAAAAGAGATAGCTAAATGTCTAAGATAAACAACTCCACACATCCAGAATAACAAATCCCCAAATAAGTACAAGTGTATCCAACAAGACAGAATGATAAATAGATACTAGTCTAGCTAACTAGCCTAGACTACAGGGGTAATGTCCTCTACAAGTGCTAGGTCCTCCTGAGAGTTCAGCTCACATGTGTCATCTAGGCCTGCTCCGTAATAAGTGGGACAAAACTCCTCAATATCATCTGTAATATTTCAACAGGTTCAGTCAAGACGGGAGCGAGCACAGTACATCATACGCAGTTCATAATATGACAGGATATTTAAATATACAATAGAGTAAGATACATGAAACGCTG